>JAWQFJ010003027.1:100000-105000 GCA_034096865.1 Theodoxus fluviatilis
CTCTGATACGTTTCAGAATGGGAATAAGCGATTTGTACGTGCATAAGTATAGATTCAGTACAATTCCTTACATAAATATCTGTCCATTATGCATGGAAAATAAAGAAGATGAAATTCATTTTTTATGTCACTGTCCCGCTACTTATGACTTACGCACGAAACACATACTACCAAGTATACAGCATGATGCTGAAGAACCTGTGACAGACATATTCTCAAATAACGATGTTCGTGCCTTAAGAAATATTGCGATGTATTTGTATAAGGCGTTTCGGAGACGATCAGAAGCAATGCCATTGTTAAACAGCTATATAGACATTTTTGAAAATTAGAATGTACTGATGATTGATGATATGGATTACAAGCTACAATTGTCACCGCTGTCCAATAGTAGCCTGGGAAGTGGTAAGATTGTTTCCAACTTTGTGCTATTACTGTCATTTTTAATGGGCCGGAAGCCCCCACAATAAACCAGTTGTTCGTTCGTTGTTCGTTCGCTCATTGACATGCAAACATACAGGGTGTTCAGTCACAGTTCACACAGGCATGCGATCTTTCTCATTGACATGCAAACATACAAGGTATTCACAGTTCACATAGGCATACGATCTCTCGCTCATTGACATGCAAACATACAGGGTGTTCACTTCACACAGGCATATACGATCTCTTGCGCATTAACATGCAAACATACAGGGTGTTTAGTCACAGTTCACAAAGGCATACGATCTCTTGCTCATTGACATGCAAGCGTACAGCGTTCAGTCACATTTCACATGGGCATACGACGTCTTGCTCATCGACATGCAAAAACACAGGGTGTTCAGTCACAGTTCACACGGGCACTGAGAAACTCGCTACAGCTAGGCAGGCAGAGTTAGCTACAGTCGACAACGTCCTGGATCATGTGGGTGGGATAGGGTTTGGAGGGAGTTAAGGCAACCCCCATCCCTGATGCAGAACTCCTGAAGCAAAAGTCCTCAGCCAAAACTCCCACAGCTTCGCTTTGCCAGCCAGCCAGAGTGTAGACTGAGATGGGGGACTTTGCAGGCATCTACACAGAGGTCACACAGCTTGGTTTTGAACTGGGCTCCTACGAGCTCAAACCAAAACCCGTCAGTCGTCACCAAACACGTGAGGGTTCGAGCCATTCTGAACACAGAGCTAGATTATAGTCTCAGCCACGCTGAATGGGTTCGAGCTTCATGGTTGCGTTGTCAGGGCTGGTGGAAAACATGGTACTTAAGATAGAAGTTCAGACAAGAGGCATGGAGAGGAATGAGGTAAAAGGGGGGTGGGGTGGGGAAAACGGAGTGCGGGAAAGGGGTGGGAGAAAAGGGGTGAGGTGGAGAAAGATGGGGTGGAGAAAAGATGTGGTTGAGAAAAAGGGGTGGGGTAAAGAAAAAGGGTGGGGTGGGGTAAAAGGGTGGGGTGGAGTAAAAGGATGGGGTGGAGAAAAGGGAGGGGGGGGGGGGGAGGTGGAAGCCAATAACAACACTTTTTATCTTAAAGGAAAGAAACCACCAGGCTGGTGTTATTTGCAGACGACGTCACTAAACCGAGTGGTGGCATGGCCAGTTATTGCGTAAAATTGGTAGATTTCACAACCGTAACTTTTCACGTTCAACCCCTCTAAGAACGAACGACGACATGACAGATGGTACATATAACCTAGAGGGGGAAGGGGGGTGGGGAGTAGGTGAAGGACTTATCGACCTTCGACAGGGCGATAAAAGGACCCTGCATGGTAGAATACTGCTGAACAGAGGAGGAGGAGGGGAGGGGAGGAGGAGGGGAGGGGAGGGGGGGGGGGAAGGAGAGGGAGAGGAGGGAGGAGAGGGGGAGGAGAGGGGGAGGTGTGGGAGGAGTGGGGGGAGGAGGAGGGGAGGATAGAGGGGGAGGCGAAGGAGTCGGAACCGGAGGAGTCGGAGGTGGAGGCGGAGGGAGGGGAGGCGGCGGAGATGGAAGAGGAGGAAGAGAGAGAGGAGGAAGAGGAAGAGGAGAAAGAGGAGGAGAAAGAGGAGGATGAGGAGAAAGAGGAGGAGAAAGAGGAGGAGGAGGAACGAGGAGGAGGAGGAGGAGGAGGTGGAGGAGCTGGGAGTGGGGGTGGGGGTGGGGGTGGGGGAAGGGGGGGGGTGGGGGGAGGAGGAGGAGGAGGAAGAAGAAGAAGGAGAAGGAGAAGAAGAAGGAGAAGAAGAAGAAGAAGAAGAAGAAGAAGAAGAAGAAGAAGAAGAAGAAGAAGAAGAAGAAGAAGAAGAAGAAATGAGAAACGCAAGAAAGCACGGGAAAAACACTCTTAGTCGCGAGAGCACACTGTTATACATTTAGCGATTGCGGGAACCATCAAGGCGTCAAATCGATGGAACAGCGACGTCGAGGTAGGTTACATCCACACAACGATATATCGAACCTCTCAATATCGATGATGCGCAGAAGCCGTGAGGGTTCATTTTTCCCACGCGTCTTACAGGTGCAAACGCGCTCACCTTCGACAAGGCAAGGGTCCTTTGTATGCGCTCTACAAGCTGTAACCGGCTCGCCCAGCGTCCCGTCGCTCCAGCTATAGAGTTATTTTAGCGCCACTCACAACAACCGGAGCAACTCTGAGTCACCTACTGCAAAAGTCGCAGTACATTTGACCCAGTAGTGATGACATGCCGTGGGACATTGGATCAGCAGTAGAAACAGTAGCCAAGTAGGCGTGCTCTCTGGGTTCAGAATGGCCAGGGAAGTGTGTCACGGGTGGACTACACATAACGCACGTACGGGTTGCGGAAGCTGCGTGGGCCGTTACGCATGGCTAGGCAGCGTTGTTTACTTCGGCGAGGTTTGCAGGCCGAAAGCTGCTTGCATCCTGCCTCACCTGTCTGGCAAGACGCACGCACACACAGAAAGGGCTAGGCAAATGACGTTTCTGTACCGTTGCGTTCGCGTAGCTAGACCTACCAGCTATACTTCCTGCTTGTCGTCAATGCGTTATATGTGATATTTATAGCCCGTGTCCAATGCGTCTGATACTAGCGCTGAAATGGTCGTTATCGGCAACATTTCCGGACACTGTACCCGAGGTACTCTGTCCGATGGGACAGAGTACCCGAGCAGAGTACCCGAGGTACTCTGTCCGGACAGAGTACCTCGGGTACAGTGTCCGGAAATGTTGCCGATAACGACCATTTCAGCGATACTAGCGTTGCTCACTCAAGGTGAAGGTCAGGTATGTTTGTTGCAACTCGGATTGAAACAATCGGTACGTCAGCGAGAATGCGTCGATCTGGTGACTGAAAGTCAGCATTGTTTGCGGCATGAAAAACTTTACACTTGTGCGATCGTGTCGGGTTTGCTTGTGTAGGAGGGTGAGAATAGGATACAGGGCCGGACCAAATGAGTTGTGGGGGGGGTGTTCCTTTTTGGTTGGGGGGGACAAATCAGCGAAGTGGCGAAGCCACGAGCGCGCGCCTGCTTCGCAGGCGCGCAAACTAGGGGGGTCCGGGGGCATGCCCCCCCGGAAATTTAGTGAAAAAAGGTTAAAATCTGTGCAATCTGGTGCATTCTGGGCCTTGTTTTGAGGGGTAAGAGCAGCATTGTTTTTGGAGACACACACAAAAAATATATTTTTAAAAACCTCAAACCAAGGTTTATGCTTTTTCTAGGGGGGGGGGGGGTGGGTCCGGAACCCCTGGAACCCCCCCCTGGGTCCGGCCCTGGGATATAGAGACTTGTCCAGACCACTGTAGTTCAACGTGCTGTCTCTCATCTGTTCCTGGATTATAACTGCAGAGATACGTGAAAGGTGTGTTTCTCTGACGCTCTGTTGCTGCCTTAGCGATATATGTTGTTCACGCAGACTCACTCTCTCATCTGGCAGTATCATTGTCTTCGACTTCCACTGCAGTGCTTGAGAGCACATCGAATTTTAGAGCTTATTCATCTAATGTATCATGTACTGTTTGTAGTATTGAATATAAACCTAGCGTTAATCCTTATCAGTCATCCCATATATGGCAACCTGCACTCCATGAGTTGTAAACAGTAATATTAAAAGAAAACGATGAATAAGTACCTGATTTAATTGGCGCTTTGGATACTTCACTGGCCATTCATTTATACACGAATCACTTTTGGAATTCATTCATTGGCGCAGAATGTAGCCTACTTTGACTAACGGACTTTCCAACGGAGTGAAGTTTATCATATGGGACTGTTAAATAAAAAGACTCAAACAGTTGTTAAAAGCTGTTATGTCAGCACAATTTTGTCTTCTCTGGGAACCACAGGTCCAAGCTTTGAGAAATTCCATCTGCTCTCTCGCTGAGGTCTGTGTAGAGGCTATTTAAAGCCAGAGGCGACATAGGTCATGGAGAGGTCATCCCAGCAGGCGGTAGCCCGGCATGTTACCATGAATAAAGACAGGAGAAATTTGATACCACGCCTTCTTGTCTGCTTTCCTTGGAGGGAGTAACGGAGAGAAATGCCACAATCCGGCCACACGGCACCATATACTTCACTTGGATGAAGTCAGCCAAAAATATACATCAGCGTCTGATCTCAGAGGAGAAGATGTAGTATCCGTCCGCAATAGTGAGAAATGCACTCATGAAGCCAGAACGAGGGGTTGTATTACTGTTGTATTAAATAATAGCTAGCCTACGTGGTAGACACAAACTAATTGTGCAACAAACAGCAGAGAACGATCGATCGACGGAACATTAACCAGAGAAAACTCGGAAGTATCACTGCCTGATCGATACCTTTGCAATCTCTACAAGCTCATCGAACATCACATGCAGGAGCATTTGAAATTTTTAATCGATTTTTGCCGCCAGATAATCCCGGCCTGCGACAGCGGACGAGGGGCACGTACGTACGCGTTAATTCTGAAGTGCCAGCTTTAAGTCGACGTTGTCAAGTTCAAGAAAAGAGCGATTCGATCCCTGTACATGCTTTTTATCAGCGAGTCGTGCAACATGCAATGCGTAGTCTACACACGCAGCACGCAGGGG
>JAWQFJ010003027.1:107500-115000 GCA_034096865.1 Theodoxus fluviatilis
TTCTGTTTTGTATTACAGCCAGAACTCCGTTGTTTTTTGCTCAATTATCTCACAACTTGGCGGGTGCATGGGCTTCTTATATCATGCAGATGATCTAACCAAGTGTTGACAGACGGAAAAATACTGGGCCTGGAAACAAACCACAAAACAAACCACAACATACACGATGTAGCAGACAGCAAAGACCTATTCCGCCAATCAAAATACTGCGATTTGGTCACGTGACAAGAACCTCTGTGTACCTGCATGTTTTGTATTACAAATGGCCAGAACTCCGTTGTTTTTTGCTCAATTATCTCACAACTTGACAGGTGGGCTTCTTATATCATGCAGATGATCTAACCAAGTGTTAACAGACGGGAAAATACTGGGCCTGGACACAAACAACAAAACAAACCACAACATACACTGTCAGCCTTTGCTGCTAGCGAGTCAGTGACGCGACTCGCAAGCGCCCCCTATCGGCAGACAATTCCCGCGCAAAAGCGCTCATTATGGCAATGTTGTTGACTGATTGTATTGCTCTGAATCGACCAGTGCAAGAATAATGAGTGTTGTTTTATTTTCTTCCGAAAACGACTACCGGATTCGGACTTCGACTTCCCGGCGCAAGTTAGGAGAACACCTGTTATAAGGAGACATGTCGCAACATACATGTGTGTAACGAACGGATGATTATATGTTGGTCTTAAAAAGCGCTTACTTTATTTGAGTTTTCTGTGAATTACTTCTTACTGCATCATTATGAGACACACATTTCTCAACAATAATAGGTTTCGTTAAATCTGTTTTACTTCATTGTGAAAGTGATACTGATAGTTTGTGTGCTAAGTGTATGATTATGCCGTGCTCACCTATACATACCATAGGGGGAAAAAGGAACTTAGCATAAAACAGTCATTACCTCCGCCAAGGAGATGTTTTATTCAGCTAGATAATTTAATAGTTGTTATTTATGTGCAGCCTCACGACAGAGTAGTAACAAAGATAGGTCTTTGGTAGTAGTCTTGCCTGTAAACGCGCTCTAAGGTCACCATCTCCCGATGCACGGCCTGCAGTCAAGTGGAGAAAGATGTCAGCGCCAATGACCAATATGACTGGCGCTGAAAGGGTAAAGGCATACATAGAGAGCCAGGATGAGGACTGCAGTCCCTGACAGATAGGCCTACAAACAGCAACTGGAACAGAACAGGGCTGCTGCCAATACATACAGAGCCGGCATGCCACGGGGAGGAAAAGTGGAGGAAAGGGAAAGTCGGACTCGAAGTCCAGGCATGCAGAGAACTGCAGAAACAACAGAAACGAGACCAGCCTCCTCATAGCACACGACAAAAGACGCAGCATAGGAAAAGCAGAGGGGAAAGTGGAGAGAGGAGAAAAGAAAGCACGAACAATGCATGACTGCCCTAAAGAGGAGAGGCATGAATGAACAGCTAGGCTGACAGGAGTTTCGTGAGCGGAAGATCCCTAGGGGTAGGCGGAGACCATTCTAGTAAACTAGAGATTTCGCCTACCGGCAAAAGTATCTCTAGCACAGTTCACATCACGTGATGGAAGGTTTTTGGCCAATTTATGCAAGCGGAGGTCACACGAGAGGCTTGTGGGATAGCCGATGTGCTCCCTGACATACGCCGTTAAAGTAGTTCTAAGACTATTTCGCACAAAACTCTTAACTTACTCTTGTTGAGACAACAAACAAGCGTTTATTCGATACAATAAAATGTTTGTGTTGAAATGGAACCAAGTTTTTACATCTGAATGATTTCTGTAAAAAGCGGAGAGAAAAATAGTATGAGAACGAACTATTTTTGGCGCAAGGCTGTAATGCCAAGGGTCAAGCCTATTACGCATTCATTGCGAACTGTGCCAGAGTCAATACTCGGGTTTACAGAATGGGCGGAGACGCTCCAGCGTTTACTCGAAGTTGAAACAGTAAACTGGACATCTGGCTCATCTATGACTTCCTCCCAAATAACTCTCCTTACAACATTCACACCCACTTACTAGTAGGCCTATACTCTACTCCAAAGGAGAGACACAGGTACAAGAAAATCTTCAACTCCTTCATTATGTGTGTGTGTGTGTGTGTGCGCGTGCGTATTTGCGTGCGCGCGTGCGTGTGTGTGTGTGTGAGTGTGTGTGTGTGTGTGTGTGAGAGAGAGAGAGAGAGAGACAGAGAGAGAGAGAGAGAGAGAGAGAGAGAAAGAGGAGAGACATTCGGTGAACCCGAGTCAGTATATTGACTGGCACACTAAGCAGTGAATGCGTAATAGACTTGACCCTTCGTATTACAGCATTGCGCCAAAGATAGTTCTTTCTGAAACTTTTTTCTCTCCACTTTTTACAGAAAGCATTCACAGATGTCAAAACTTGTTTCCATTTCAACACAAACATTTTATGTTATCAAATAAACGCTTGTTTATTGCCTCAACAAGAGTATGTTATGAGGGATTTTTGCGAAATAGTCTTAGAACTACTTTAACGGGGGTCGATCTTTTTACCGGAATCCACCGGAATCCACGGAATCCACCGGAATCCAACCGGAATCCACCGGAATCCACCGGAATCCACCGGAATCCACCGGAATCCACCGAAATCCACCGGAATCAAGCATGGATTCCGTGGATTTCGGTAAATAAAGAATTAAATACCCAAATCCGCCGATTTCGGTATTTATTTACCGGAATACATTGGATTTCGGTATTTACAATCTAAACATCGAAAGCCGCGGATTTCGGTAAATAAATATCGAAATCCACCGTGGATTTCGTTGTTTACATTGTAAATACCGAAATCCACTGGATTCCGGTAAATATATACCAAAATCCGCCGATTTCCGTATTTAATTTAGCGGATTTCGGTATTTATAATCTAAATATCGATATCCACGGATTTCGGTAAATAAATCTCGAAATCCATGGCGATTTCGGACATAAATACTTTATTTCCCCAAATCCACATATTTCCCGAAAATTCAATTGTTACAGTTGCTGAAACTTCAGATATCTACAGTTGAGTAAAGTGTGTGTGTGTGTATGTGTGTGTGTGTGTATGTGTGTGCGTGTGCGTGTGTGTGTGTGTGTGTGTGTGTGTGTGTGTGTGTGTGTGTGTGTGCGCGCGTGAAATCCACGGATTTCGGTAAATAAATCTCGAATTCCATGGCGATTTATTTACCATGGATTTCGAGATTTATTTACCAAAATCCGTGGATTTCGATATTTAGATTATAAATACCGAAATCCGCTAAATTAAATACGGAAATCGGCGGATTTTGGTATATATTTACCGGAATCCAGTGGATTTCGGTATTTACAATATAAACAACCAAATCCACGGTGGATTTCGATATTTATTTACCGAAATCCGCGGATTTCGATGTTTAGATTGTAAATACCGAAATCCACTGTATTCCGGTAAATAAATACCGAAATCGGCGGATTTGGGTATTTAATTCTTTATTTACCGAAATCCACGGAATCCACGCTTGATTCCGGTGGATTTCGGTGGATTCCGGTGGATTCCGGCGGATTCCGGTGGATTCCGGTGGATTCCGGTTGGATTCCGGTGGATTCCGTGGATTCCGGTGGATTCCGGTAAAAAGATTGACCGCTTTAACGGCGTATGCAGGGAGCAGATCGGCTATCCCACAAGCCTCTCGTGTGACCTCCATTTGCATATTTTGAACGAAAACCTTCCATCACGCGGATCTTAGCATAACTCCCCGGGCGTGCGAAGTCAGTCAGGCGGAGTGGCGGGTGCGGTCAAAGGTCAGAATAACCATCGACTTCGACCATTTCAGCCTTATTCATGAGGTGCTTGATTCTGCCTGTTGTCGTGTTAGGTAGGCGAAGTCTCTAGTGAACTAGAGAGAGAGGGCGAGAGCGAGCGAGAGAGAGCGAGAGAGAGAGAGAGAGAGAGAGAGAGAGAGAGAGAGAGAGAGAGAGAGAGAGAGAGAGAGAGAGAGAGAGAGAGAGAGAGAGCGAGAGCGAGAGCGAGACCAGACCAGACCAGGGAGAGAGAGACATAGAGAGTGGGGGTAGAAAGGTTGGGAAGAGGCTGAGGTTGGGAGATCATTTGTCCATATGTTGTGCCCACTGGAAACCCTCAATGTACATACATGTATATCCAGACAAGAGGAGTGCTTACTTGGGATGAAAATGACATCTTGCCACATCACAACTCGCAGCATCAATCAAAACAAATACCATTAAACTAAGACAAAGATTATAGGTTACACAAAGATAGCTCATGCCGAGCTTTTGCTATATAAAGTTACAAGTCGCTCGGAAACGCAGCGCACCAAGCGGGAATGAATATGGGTGAATCAAGGGAAGTAATCACACCGCTTAGAGACATGTAAAAACTGCTTGTTTGTCGACGCGTTTCTGATGCGTTCCGATCATGTTTGTGAATAAATTTACTGTGTAATGTGTAATAAAATGATTTGCTGCAATAATGGGGGTGTTTTGGCTTTGTTTTTTGTAGCAGGCGTTGTGAAATCGAAATATTTGGTTAATCGAAATGGATGGTTCTGCGCATGTCCGTGAGCCTATATAGTCCGTTTAAACATTGCTCTGTCAGTGGAGACGCTACTGACTTCGCACGCCCGGGGAGTTATGCCAAAGATCCGGCCGCGTTAAAGCATGCAAAAATATTAATCAGATTAAAAACTAATCGAAAATAGTCATATTAGACTGTTTTAACGTATACTTTCTGCACAAAACCCACAGAAGATAAGTAAACAATGAGCTAATGAACTATCTATTGTTCCTTCGTGCGTTTCAGGACACAGGAAACGTATATTGATGTGTACTTGTATGAAATAATAGCTGAAAATCATAGGTTGTAATAGTCTTAGTGGTTCAGTAAAATCACCAGTTTTTCTCGGTGGTACATCATACCCCAGTGGCTGTCGCATTCGGCGTGGCTCAAGTTTCCTGAGGGTCTCCATTTTTAGGCGGACTATACCAACCTCACCCCCTCCAACGGACTGCTTAGGCCTAGCTACCTATCTTGTTGTAGTCAGAGAACTGATTCTTCGATAGCGCTATACCAACTATTTAGGCGAAAAAGTTGATCGCGCTTCATATATTATGACGCAGAGTCACAGACGCGGCCGGGATGACACACTTAAAATTCATAATTTGGTTTCGTATTTACAGACGGTGCACCTATAGCTCCGTCTTCTAAGCATAAGCGAATCTATACAGCAAAGACGAGGAGAAAACCTGACTTTTCGTAACAATAGGGTTGGCTTTTAAGCTGCTTGGCCTGGGTGAATACAGTTTTCGGGCAATAGTCTTGTAAGCCAACCCCCGCTTTCAAAGGGTTGCTTTTGATCAGCGGTACAGTATCGAATCAGTTGAAAGTAAAAGTAGATTAACTGCCATACGTGCAAAGTTCTTTTGTTATATTCACCTTGAAGGGTGTACAAGCGGTATGGTAACTAGACCTCACCCAGCTGAAAGCAAGAAAGATCTTATTTAATTGTTACCAGCGTACGTACGTACTGCGACAGCTGCCCAGAGATTGACAGTTTGCACTTGCATGAATTCGATCTGTCCTGATGACGTACATACCTACATAGACCTTTGCCTAAATTGACTGATGACCGGAAAGAACAAGGTCTACGTGCCAATGCTTGTTGCAGTATTTAACTGTGAGAAATCAGAAAGATGAACGAAAGAAAGGACAGAAAAAGGACAAAAAGAAGGACTGAAGGAAGGACAGAAAGAACGAAGGAAGGAAAAGGTTGGGGGTGGGAACGGCGCGAGGAAGACATTGTGAAGAGTGAAATGCTTATTTAAGTCTTACAAGTAAGTTCATCATTTCATAATATTATATCATAGTTTCTATTTTAAAAAATGCATTGTATAACATATCACTCTTTATAAATGTATCCTTCCTCATTACGCCTGTTTATTTTCTATGTGTTGGACAGGAAAACTACTTTTTCAAAGCAATGAATAATGTATCTGCAACTTAGGGGGTTTCTTCGTCTAGACCGTCATGGGCGCCTAAGTTATGGCAGTGATACCTACAGGCAGTCAGACGGCATAGGTGAAAGCTTCCCCACCCCCCCCCCCCCCCCCCCCCCCCCTCTCTCCTTCCCGTGAGATCCGGTAACAAGACTGTTTTTTCCTATGCTGCGGGCAAACAGTCTTGTGGCATCACATTTCTTGATCATGATGAATCCCTGTAGCGTGGAAAATAGTAACCCGTGGAAAACAGTAACCGGAAGTCATCGCAGAGTTATCTGCGAGGGACGTGCTTTATGCAATTTACCGTTCCTGCACCTGTTCTTCGCATGGAATATATTCCGACAAACGACGCATTAGTTGCTTTACGAGGTTTTGGTGCATTTGTGTAGTTTAACACATGATGTAGCGTTCAAAAAAGTTTTTCCCCGTGTAAAGCCGTCTCCCCTGCCGGAAATAATATGGGAGTCACCTCCCTGTTGTCTGTTTGTAGTCTGGTTTTATAAAACGCGACCGTTGACTGACTTAATTGGCACGCCCGGGGAGTTATACTAAGATCCGGCCGCGTAAATATATCTGCGTTTTGTGACAAACGTCTTGCTCGGCGGTACTGTACTCCATGCACCTTAACGGTGCGCGTGATTCGGGTGTAATCTTAAGCTAAACGACGTTCCGAATGTTTCCGACTTCGACCATTTCAGCAGCGCCAATAAACGTCGTTTAGCTTAAGATTACACCCGAATCACGCGCACCGTTAAGGTGCATGGAGTACAGTACCGCCGAGAAAGACGTTTGTCACAAAACGCAGATATATTTACGCGGCCGGATCTTAGCATAACTCCCCGGGCGTGCCAAGTCAGTCAGGCGGAGTGGCGGGTGCCGTCTCTTTTTAGAGTGGAATTCTCAGCACGTCCCTCGCAGATAACTCTGCGATGACTTCCGGTTACTGTTTTCCACGGATTACTATTTTCCACGCTACAATCCCACACACCCGCCCTTCCCTGTTAAGAGTCCTGGCTCTCCTTTCGCGAAGGGATATAACCTGACCTCGAGGGTGAGGTTTCCACTGGAGTCAGCATGTTTTCTTCCTCATCCGAGTCCGTCTCGTTCCAGCGCACATGCGATTTCTGCCTGGTCAGCGCGCAGAGGGTCAGGGTGAGTCAGCGGAATGTTGGGTGGGGGTGGGGTGGGGGTGGGGGGGACTGGAAACTCCCCATCCCCCTACGTAGTAGGGGGCTGACCACCAATTGGCCCTTGAATATGCCGACATGGCAGGGCCGAGGTCGCTGGACATACTCTCTAACCCAAGTACGGCACTATAAAAACGTATATATGTACATGATAACACAAAAGACTAGAGACTGCAGACTGAGGACTGGTGACCGGAAGCCAGTGCTCATTGAGGCGCAGCCTGTCCAGCACTAGTCACTGGAAGCCGAGAGCGCTTGAGAGGCAGTCGAAGCCGTATTGAGGCGCAGTCTGAGCAGCACGAGTGACCACTGTGGGTGCACAAGTGATTGCT
>JAWQFJ010003027.1:120000-123108 GCA_034096865.1 Theodoxus fluviatilis
AAACTTCCTGTGCTATATGTCGAGGTATGTTTCGGGTCTGTGTTGAGGAGTGATTATCGCTAGATCGTGGCAAAAGGATTGCATTAAAACACGCAAAAAGTTTAATAATTAGATCAAAATCTAATCGAAAATACTCATAATAGACTATTATAACGTATAGTTTCTGCACAAAACCCACGGAAGATATGTAAACAAACCACACCGTACGTACCGAGCAGACGAACACGATCGAACCATAGCCACTACGCCAGCAGACGATCGAACTAGTGTCATATACTGTTTCATGTAAAGCTCGAATGAGTAGCAGCAGATACCTGTTTAGTTCTGGCTTGAATTGACAATTTCGTTTCCCTGATCTGGCGAAGACCTAAAATTCAGGATCATCGAGTCGATGGATCAACTTCCCCGCAGGCCGCACTCAGCGTAACCATTGGGTCGATGATGACAAGAAAATGGCATTAAATCACAAAACAAAGTTTCATGACAACTAAAATCACCGATTATATTAATAACTGACCATTTTTACACTTACAGCTAGTGCTGATACGTTTTTCTTTTTTATTGTGACCTTTCAGCATGGATACGTGCGCTATACAAGTAGACATCATCATCATCATCATCATCATGTCTGCGAGGAAGAAAACGTTGACACTCTCCAGCCCGATGCCCGTCGACGTTACCTCAACAAAATTGAGGTGATCGGCGGGCTTGATCCATACCAGCTGACGAAGGACCAACTTGATCCGGAATTGAAGAACATTCCGCCAACGAGTGCCACGGACATATTCAATTACGTTGTACTTGGAACATCGGCGTACACGTTGGAAGAATTCAAAAATTATAAGTCTTTGCAAGCCTATCGATTTTTCGTGGCAGGATTCGTGGGAGATGTCTGCTCATTCTCGCCACCGAGTAGCAAATACACTCTGGTCACATCCAAGGTAAGTCGTTTTCAATGGTTGAGGCAAATGGATTGCCACCACCACCTCCACCACCTTCATCATTTAATTGATTTTGTTTTTCTCTCCTAATAGATAGAGGTAGAGCTACCTGATACCTCCCCCCCCCCCCCCCCCAATACACACACCCCCCTTTTCCATCAACTGTTGTGCTCTGCTATTAGTGTGTGTTCCTGTCTTTCTCTGGTAGCACTAGCTCTATATGTTACTATGTACCACCATGGTGTATTAATCAAGAAGGAAAATGTTTCACCCACCTGATTTGTCACCCTCCTCCTCCTCTATCCTACTGTGTAGGTGAAGCATTCACAGAGAGTGAATGACCCACCACTGCAGCCTTGGATCATCCTGGAGGAGAGTGGTGCCGTGAACTCTGCACACTGCACATGCATGGCAGGGCTAGGGGAAACCTGCAGCCATGTGGGGGCAACACTGTTTTGGCTGGACTACACAGTTCAGGTCAGAGGCAAGACAACCGTCACCGGTGAGAAAGCCTACTGGAAGATGCCATCAACCTCAAAAATCAGGTATTTATACACATGTAGATGTGTGCCCACACCTTTTTTCTCTTTTATCAGTCTATGAAATGATTTGCCTTCTAAAAGGAACTATGAAGTGATGAAGCAAGTTTTTTTTAATACTGAAACAGCTGCAAAACTAAAGCTAGTGCAAAGTGCACTTGAGACTACTTTTTATGCTGCCAAGAGGTATGGGTGCCTATATATATATATACAGTTTGACATTGGTCAGTTTATCAGTTGAAAGCCTGTTGAATTTAAAGTCAAGATGCTTGAAAGTCAGTGCCCTTGATCATTTCAATTAACTCTTGATATCATAGGTCTGCAGCTTCTGTGATATTTTCTTAGTGTTCCATCTAGCATTTTCTGCAGGCTTCATCATGAAACAAAGCCTATGTTGTGAAGAAAGGAGCCTTTTATATTTAATCTTGGATGAAACATTTAAACCTAACCACAAAGTCATGTTAAAGAGTAAAGATATATATAATATATACTGTAAAGAAAAATACTGATTTCATAACAGAAGTTTGCAGTGTAAGTTCCATACCAAATGGTCCATTTTATGCACTATACTTTGCCTTCACCAACAACATGTATGCCATTTTGCATTAAAATTCATTTGCATGTGTTTATAATGCATGTGTTTGGTATTTGCATGTGTTTAGAATGCATATGTTTGATATTTTAGATTTTCTTTATCATTGTCTGCTCTAGATGAATTTCTCCAGTGTCAATCAATAAAGATGACTGAAGTGGTGATTTACTCTCTTGTATTGTACTTATGTGTAATGATTCACAGTTTTATTCATTTGCATGTTTCACACTGTGTGATTTTGAGATAAATAAAAGTTACATTGATTTATGATTGTGTCTTAATCTTCTTTCCTGAGTAGTGTTCTAACTTAACATATGCTTTTATTTTGTAATGCATGTCTTTTCTTTGTTTGTCTGTACTGTTAATGTATACAACATATGAACTGCACTGAATGAATTTCTGCACTGTGGGGGAAAAAAAGTGATTTGAAATGATTCGAATGTGTGTGGGTTTTTGTTTTCCAATCATTCATTCAATCAATAGCTTGTCCCTCGAGACATAGAGAGACCACCATTAACAATTGATTCAATCAGGCATGCACAACTAATTTACTGCCTCATGTGTCACCTCTTACATATTAAGCATTTATTAAAGTGACTGTGCATGAAAAACCAGGCTAAAGTGTCCAAAATGACAAAATGAAAGTTTACAACCAAGTAGTTATTTAGTTTTTGAGGAAATTTTAGAGGTAACATCACATTTATAGCAAAGGCAACTGGCCCTTTTACTTAAGCATAAAGCTATAGAAAGACATGTGTGACATAGCTTCCAGCTGCTTTAGCCTGGTTTTGTCAATCATAGTAACATTTATTCAAAAAATCGCATTTGGTCTGTCTTGTGTGTGACACAGGTATGCACCAGTTGCTGACATCGAATTCCAGTCGGCAAAATCGAAGAAAAGGTCAGCAGATGCCATGCTTACAGGAGAAGCCCCACCAGTCAGAAAGTACAAGAGATCAATTGAACCTCATCTGCAGCATCTGGAATGCCCCTCTTTGCAGGCAGTTGAAGCATTGGCTGGACAACTAGTGCAAAG
>JAWQFJ010003028.1:0-2500 GCA_034096865.1 Theodoxus fluviatilis
AAAGTGAAAGGTGGGGACGGGTGAGCAAGCTCAATTCCTAATGATTTTCATCCATTTTATCATCCCTCTTGTTTATGTTACTCTATATTCTACTATATTCTTTCTACTTTTTTTTCACCTTCACATGAACTTTTTTCTTGTTCCTTTCGACCATTGGTCCTTCTCTAACTTTCAAGTGGAAGAGATGAGAGATTTGTCCCACTGTGGTGGTATGAGTTTGATCCCCCTACCTCAAGTCATCCCAACACCCGTCTTAGCATGTTCCACACAGTCTCGAGACATATCTTTTTTATATTCTAGGTCAATAACATGACTAACATAAAGCTGATTTCAATCAATTGCCGGGGATTAGCCAACACTGAAAAAAGGAGAGATATACTGCACTACGTAAGAGGTGGAAACTATTCTATCATCTGTCTGCAGGACATTCATATTAACGAAAGCACTGTGAACACCTTTCTACATGAATGGGGGTTAACAGGCATTGTGGCTCCATATACATCAGCAGCACGAGGCGTAGCCATCCTATTCAATAACACTTTTGATTACAGAATTTTGCGTACCACCATAGATATCGAAGGAAACTATATCATAGCTTCTCTTGTAATGGAGGAAAAGGAGGTGTGCATAGTGAACCTGTATGGACCAAACTCTGACAATCCTATTTTTTATGAAAAACTCTTTCAAAAGCTTGACATTAATACATCTACAATTATATGCGGGGACTGGAATTTAGTCCTTGACCCGCAACAAGATACAGATAATTATGTGGCAGTAAATAACCCCAAAGCAAGGGACACTGTTCTAAACTTTATTCATTCAAATAATTTTACTGATCCATACAGAATACAACATCCAAATATTAGAAGATACACTTGGCGGAAAAATAACCCTAAAAAACAGTCCCGGCTGGATTTTTTCCTCATTACCGAGGACATGCTAAACTACATGTCCAAAACAGATATCATTCCAGGATATAGAACCGATCATTCGGCTGTTACCCTAACATTAAATATATCGGCTAAAAAGAAAGGAGCAGGCTATTGGAAATTTAATACCTCCCTTCTCCGTGATATAAACTACATTAAGATAGTAAAAGATACATTTAAAGAAACACTAGATCAATATGCAGCGTTACCATATGATAGGAAAAACCTAGATTCAATAGATAAAAAGGACATTTACTTACAAATTTCGGATCAAACTTTTCTTGATATGATTCTCATGAACATAAGAGGAAAAAGTATAGCATATGGCTCGTGGAAAAAGAAGGAACAAGAAAAACAAGAGGGGGAACTTAAAGAAGAAATAAAAGCAACCGAAGAAAAATTAGACTGCAGAACAGTGGATACTAACAAAGACGTTAATAAGCACCTAGAAGATCTTAAATCAAAACTAGAAACCATACGTGAAAAAAGAATGAAAGGTGTTATGATTAGATCCAGAGCACGATGGTACGAAAATGGAGAGAAACCTTCCAAATATTTTTGCAGTCTAGAAAAGAGAAACCACAGAATAAAAACAATCCAAAGGCTAACCGTAAATGGAAGGGACATAGAAGATACAGACGCAATTCTCAAAGAACTCATGAATTACTACAGTAATCTCTATGACATCAGACAGACGGATTCAGAGTTAACCAATAGACTACTCAACGAACTAAACTTGCAGACACTAACAGAAGATGAAAAACAATCTCTCGAAGGCTCAATTACATTAACAGAATTAGCAACGACACTTCGGGAAATGAAAAATGAAAAATCCCCCGGTCTAGATGGTTTTCCTGTTGAATTTTTTAAGTTCTTTTGGGACGATTTAAAATATTTCCTGCTCAGAGCCATAAATGAAGCTTACGAAACTGGTTCCTTTTCAATTTCACAAAGAAGGGGAGTGATTACGTGTGTCCCAAAACCCAATAAAGAAAGAAACTTCTTAAGCAATTGGAGACCAATCACACTTCTCACTACCGTGTACAAAATGGCCTCAGGAAGCATTAGCAGAAGATTAAAGACGGTGTTAGGGCATTTGATTCATACTAATCAAACAGGCTTTATCAAAGGGAGATACCTTGGAGATAATGTAAGGCAAGTATTTGACACTATATATGAATGCAATGAAAAGGACATACCA
Organism: Theodoxus fluviatilis; assembly: GCA_034096865.1. Lineage (NCBI taxonomy): Eukaryota > Metazoa > Mollusca > Gastropoda > Cycloneritida > Neritidae > Theodoxus > Theodoxus fluviatilis. The sequence continues at coordinate 2,131 of JAWQFJ010003028.1, forward strand.
GGACTGTTGCTCCTCATAGACTTTGAAAAAGCTTTTGACTCTCTTTCCGTCTCCTTCCTGTGCGATGTTTTGAAAAAATTTGGATTTGGAAGCAGCTTTCAAGCATGGATGAAGCTATTCTATACAGAAATGACAGCATGTATTATACAGAATGGTCATCTATCTCAAAGCTTTCCCCTGAAAAGAGGCTGTAGACAAGGTGATCCGATCGCGCCGTATGCCTATCTCCTCTGCGCTGAAGTGCTAGGTCAAATGATTAGAGAAAACAAACAAATAAAAGGTATCAGAATTGGCAACGTAGAATATAAATTGACTCAGTATGCTGACGACACTCAGATTCTCCTAGATGGTTCAGAAAGCAGCCTCCGAA
>JAWQFJ010003028.1:7500-26952 GCA_034096865.1 Theodoxus fluviatilis
GGGGGGGAGGGGGGGAGGGTCAAGCATGAGCCGGTCTGCAGCCAGGGCCTGCTCAACCTTAGCCTCAGTGGGAGAGGGCAGGGAGGGGAGTAGAGGTATGAGGGGGGAAGGGGGGTATCCGAAAGAGAGAGGCCGAATGCTGGGCGGTATTCAGTTATATACCCTCGACTGGGATGCACGATGAATGCTTCGGCCAATGCCGAGGCATCTCGTGAGAACAAAGGAGAGTTGGAACATTCTAGAAGAAACCTGGTTGTTCCACTACTCAGTTACTATTTCGGGGAGGTGATTCATGCTGGTTCCTCTGAGATATGCGGGGCGGGGGTTAGAACAAAGTAGGGTCGGAACATTCTGATGAGTTCCCTGACTGTGAACAATGACTTCACAACATATACACACCTATTAACGTTGCCATACCGCAGTGTGAAAAAAAAAGAAGAGAGGTGATAACATTTACAAGGACGTACTACATATGCATGTATTCGTTGTGAAGAAAGACAATAAGTTAAATAGCGTGCAATATAAGAGGCTTTAAATATCCCTGCTTTTGTGTTCGGTACAGTGTAAAGGATCTACAATATATTAAAATTAAAATCCATACAATATACAAAAATCCACGTGCAACGAGCAAAATTTTAAAAAGCCAGAAATAAAATGCATACAACGTTTTGAAGATGTGCTTAGGTAATCAAAACTTAGGATACAATTGCAAAAGGGAATACATCAAAGTGAAAACAAAAATGAGAAGAGGTGGTTTTATATTATAGAGACTTATCACCCATGCTTGGGTCTCTAACTGCTTTACACTTTACCCCCTGATCACTGGGCTTCTTTATCAATTCTTCAATGGCACCTGTCGACAAACCACAGCGACGGCAACATAGACGTATTCAAGCAATGGCACTAGCTCAATTTTATGGTGTGTGTGTGTGCGTGTGTGTGTGTTTGTGTGTGCGTGTGTGTGTATTTGTGTGTGCGTGTGTGTGTGTGTATACATGTATGTGTGTGTGTGTGTGTGTGTGTTCTAATCCGTGCTGGCCTACGGCCACGTTTAACTGTTAGTCAAACTACGAAGTGCTATTGCTGCCCTAACATATGTCGTTGGGAGGGAAGAAGCAATGCGACGTTCAAGGATGCAACCCTGGGGACAGCACAGCATCGAACTCTGCACCCTCTAGCCGCAAACGACTGAAGGTCTTGCACGCTAATCATTTGGTCACAGAGTCCCACATATTTTCAATAACATAAAGCTAAACATATCCATGCCACCAAAGTGAGAAAAGTATGCAAAACCAAAACGAATTAAAGGTAGGATGTCGTGCATGATTTTAAAAACAAAATGCAAAAAGTAAGATTAAAACAAGTAAGCAATTTTAATAACGCGGTGGTAGTGGTTAAGTAGTTTGTTGTTAACCCAGAGGTTTAAACGTCCCAAGATTATGATTCAGGTGGAACTTTTCTTTTTGTCCACGTCAGAGCTTTGCCGAAAGACAGCCACATACCTCATTCGTCCATCTTAGACTAAATGCTGTTGATAGTTGAAAATACAGGTTTGTCTGATTTGTGTCGGGTGTCTCCCTGTGTCCTTTGAAATCTGACGTTGAGAGTGAAGTCCGTTTCACCACTGCATAACTTTTGGCTTGAAATGCAGGTGATGGCACAGAATATGTCATTGGTGTGACGAGGAATGTGTATTCAGCGTCGAATTTTCTATATAGGGCATTGGATTTTATCCACTGCAGATATGTAAGGATCTGTTTTGCGGTTTATAATGTTGCAGTAATGAGTTCCAAGACAGTGGTCTATTAGATGTGAGCTGAAGAATCGGACTAGAGGATCTTTCAGATTGGTTTGTCTCAAGTAAAAGCTGAGAGACTTAGACGAGAAGATGGAGGCAACCTCTTTGGTGCCTTGCAGGAAGTGCCGGAGGAAAGAATAACGGAGTGTACCTGATGGATAATATGGGTGTCACGCTGGTACACGCTGAGGCAATGACATTATTATCAATACCTCTGACTTGTAATTCCAAAGAAAACGTTGATATGTTTCCAGGGGCTATTGCACACGTCAGGTGATGCATATGTCATTCTCTCCATATGAACACAACACAAAAATCAAAACATCAAGGAGTAGGAAAAGGGATTAATACTGAATTTAATCAAGGAAATATGCACTTTATAGCCTAATGAAAACTAAAGACAGCAGGAAAAACAATGTTGCTTGCACTCATCCCACAATTTCACAACTCTAAGCAAAATGCAGATCAAGCTGAATTGTGAATCATCAATTCAATAAAAACTCTAAAATCAAATGATCATAAAACTCATACCAGTTTGACCTGTAATCCAAAGTTCAATAATCCATTGAGGAAAACACACAATTCACAAACACACAGAAATAGCATCTTCACATTTCATAATCCAATGGAGGCAATTTTCACACCTCCTTGGGTCAAAACGGAACAGTCTCTGAAGAGAGAGGACTAGGTTCAGTCTCCAGATGAGGGTTAAGACAATGAAACATAGCTAAAGATAGATGGCAGTTGGAATGTCCATGCAAGAATTATAAGTAGACATCCAGTATCATTCACTAGAAGATGACGATCAAGTAAAGGGGTCCTCTCCCAACTTCACTAGCTTGAGGCGAGCAGTCAGGCTTTTGAAACAGAGCAAACAGTCACATGAGCGCTCTAACACAGCCAAGGCAAGGGAAAAGAGCAGTGCCTACGGACTGTGGGCCAATTATAGCCTCTGAAGTGGCTGCTTGTAATAAATGGCAACTCAGCGTCCCAGTGCAACCCAAATTATAGTCCTCAGCCTTGCAAAGCGTGCAGGGACAGCTAAGTGCTTATTAAGACCAGTCAAAACACGTTACTTGCATTCATTGCTGCACAACATGGCGGACTTTCCTTCCGGTTCCCGCCAAAAAGTAGATATATCACTAAAACAAGAATGTGTCACTAACCATCAAATCAACCACCTGCCCAATTTACCAAAAGGTGTAGAATCATTATTGGCTGCATATTACCAATTCAAATCTAAATAAAGAATCCTTCCTCTGACATGATTTATATCAAACTGTCTTCATGTTGCGTTCCCCGCCTTTAACAACAGGAGGGGTCATCTCAAACTCTACATCAATGAAGGTTCACTTGGAATTCCAACACTAAACCGTCACAAAGGGCCACTTAAGAAGAGGCAGTTGAACTGGTGGTGTTTGTGTGGGGGCGAGAACCATCCACTCTAGGTATGGACTGGATTCACTGCAAGGCATTCTGAAGGACAGGAAGTTGTAGTGGCGTGCCGTGAAGAACTGAATCCTCTGAAGAGACTTTCGTTTTAAGACTGCATCACTGGAAAAGAAGTGGCGCAGGTAAAGTAACTGCTAATAAGGGATGCTGTTTTTGCGGCTGGGATTATGGCGTGTGTGGTAGTCAAGGTTTTTTGCGGGTGTATGTGCATTTGTAGAACAGAAACGGTGTGAGGTTATGATGGGAAAGGAGAGATGAATAGCAAGAAAGGTGACATAGACTGCACACAAATTAAGACCATTAATGCGCGGCTGAAATTTGTGTATTGCACTTGTGATTTTTTTATTTCATAATATCGTAGGAAGGCCATACAGAGGTAATCGTCAACAATGCAAGTAATTTTATGTAGTTTTGCTTGAAGAGGTGTTCAAGGTGGCCCATGAATAAGCAAACATTAATTAAGTCCCATTTTTGTACTCTTGGCAGTCCCGCTCGTCTCGGAAATGTTTTCGTTATGAAAGAAAACTAAGCGTTAGTATCAGTTTGGTTAGTCGGATTATGACATGTGCCGGGGGATATGATTCCGGGCGATGATTGAGAGAGTGGGAAAGAATTGTCAAATCAACAGAATGATGAATGCTGGTGCATACAAATGTGACTACTAGAGTGAAGAGTTATATGGGTGTGGTGTGTAGAATAGTATGTGTGGTGAGTTGAATTGCCCGAGCTGTGTTCTTGACGACTTTAGGGAGAGATTGAGCAAAAGGTTGGTAAAATGTGTCAGAATAAGCATGAATATATCTAAGTTGGCAGCTACTGGCAGAAACAGTCTGTCGGTCGGGGGTATCAGACTCATGGATTTAGGGGGAAACAGATAAATTCAGGGTGTTCGAGGCTGCTGTAAATTGAAGAGCCTGTCCAGGAGAGGGAGTTGTGTGGAGGAAATGGTCTCTACCACTATCGGTGTTGTTTGTCTTTGAGCTGTGTGAATTGTGGATTGATTACTGCGTCTGTAGATTCAGGGGTCTCTGAGCAGTCTGAATGTATTCTATGTAGAGATGCCTCCCATATCGGCTGGTTTTAAACCTATATCAACACCTTTCTACACCATCTCCTCCAACATCTTGACAACCCCAAAACGTCAGCATTTGTCCTCTTTGTTGATTTTTTAAGCGCCTTCAATACAATCCAGCCACACCTCATGATCCAAAAGTTGCAGCAAATGCATGTCAATATCTCCCTGATAATGTGGGTTCATGAGTTCCTCACACACAAATATCAGTGTGTTCTAATAGGTGACACATCATCGAAAATGGTTATAACCAACACAGGCGCACCCCAAAGCTGCGTAACCTCGCCAATCCTGTTTTATATCTATTTTTCTGACTGCCAGTCGATCAGAGGCGACAGCAGAGACATTCTTGTGAAATGTGCAGACGACAAGTGTCTTGTGGGCCTCACCTACACAGATGACGATAGTGTTTACAAAGACGAAGTCAAACATCCAGTGAACTGGTGTGAACATAACCTTTTAGACCCAACCAATCAAGTTAGCTTAGAATTGCACCTCCTGAATGTGATCTGAATAAATGGTGTATGTCTTAGAGTTTGGATAACATTTACAAAATCAATTATCTCTTACATAAACACCAGAGTTTATACCATCACATGTTCACCTTGGCTATCAAATCACCCTTAAAAGGAAGCATGTCAATAACGACTGATAAATATTTAAATAAAAATGAATCATGAGTCGAGATAATTCCCTTTACCTTTGATTTTAAAAAGTCGTTCACAGAAAATCACACGTTACTCGAAAATCATATCTTGTTATTTTGAACTATTTCAGACTTCTAATTATGTTGGTGGGGTTTTCCCCAGTGGTAAGGCTGTTTTGATATCAGATCATGAGCTACACATCGTTTTTGGACGAGACACCATATTTTCAACGTTCTAAAAAACGTATTGCGTGTTTACACATGGCTTTTTTGCATCGAAAACAAATCTCTTTGAAATAGCCTCCAGGAATCACACGATGGTCTCAGACAAACTTTGTAATTTCAACAACAACAACAACAAAAACCCAGTAACTAGTGTTTTAAAGGAATTACATAAACTATACCTCGCACATATGCTTCATGCCTGCTTACATAAAATAATTTAGCACATAATGCAACAAAAGGATACCAGCACGTGCATGTTGTGAAAATATCCATTGTTTATGGGATTTGGGTTTAACGTGTTATTAATAAGTGATTTTGTTTTCTTGTTTTTTAGTTCATCTACGCCCTAAGGTTTAAAAGTATTCATAATGTTTTGTTGGTGGTGTATATATCACTGCAGTGTTTCTTTTATAAGCTGGAAACTGGGGTTAATTCCCCTCAAGGAGCAGCAATATATTGTGATCATCAATACAACATCTACACATAGTAAGCTGATAATATATTGTGATGACTCGTTCTTGTAAAGAAAAGCTACGGCCGTTTGTTGTGGTAATCAGTGAACGTGAGCTAATTCTTCTTTGTTGGCACACCTGACACAGTACCCCATGTACTCCAACACTTCACTTTAAGTTTAAGATATTATTTCCTATGATGCTGTTCTATACCGGCACCTCTCGATATTGTAATCAAAGTTGTGCTCTTGCCTCATGTCTACGAGAGCGGCTAGTTCCTCGAGTCGTCATGTGAGGCTGAGAAGCATGAAGTGTATTTTTTTCTCGATCTAATTTCTTCATCAAAGGTGCTTTGCAAAAACGTTTTGTCGGATGTCAGTAAACAATCAACGCTATGGGCGTTTTTAGATGTATTTTAACTTTTATTAGCAAACCTATATATGCCATATTAGCAAAAATGATTCACAAAGTGCGCTGTATTCATCAAGATGTAGAGATATTCCGAAAGAAAAGGTGTGTTTCCTCTTGTTGATGAGGAAGAGGCATTTAATCTTTAATAACATGCCAAAGTTTGAAGCCTAGTAATGAAATGAGAGGTACACATTGACACAGTGAGAAATCATAATACTCGTACCATGAGGGACGACTACTTTGCATCCTGCAAGGATCAAAATGTCACAATCACTTCTTTTCCTTCTTGAAAAGATGAATTGTTGTATTATCAACAGAGTTGTTCTTTTTTTTCTCTCTTTTTTTCTTTCGGCGAAATACCTAACTATACACGTTACAAACATATGCAGATCGTATCGATGATACAATTCTAAGATACTATTTGCGTTCATACGTGCATGCGTTAATGCGTGTGTACACGTGTTTGTATGTTTGCTCGTGTGTGTGTGTGTGTGTGTGTGTGTGCGCGCGCGCGTGCATGTGTGTTTGTTTGTTTGCATGTGCATTTGTCTAATTGTGAGTGTTTGTACGTGCGTGTATGTGTGTGTGTGTGTGCGTATTTGCACATGTATGTGAATGTATTTACATGTGTGTGTGTGAGTGCGCGTGTGCGTGTGCGTGTGTGTGTGCGTGCGTGCGTGCGTGTGTGTGTGCGTGCGTGCGCGCGTGTGTGTGCGCGTGTGTGTGTGTTGAGCATTTACAAAATTGGTCATCAGATTGAATGAGTCACACAATATACATTTATTCGTTATTAAATGTTTGCAGTTGATCGATCCAGCGGCATGGCAGTGTACGTGCAAAATGCCACGGGTCCCAAGGAGCTCTGCACTACAATCACCGAGAAAGTCCTGCAAAGCAAGACCTTCAGCTGTCCACAGAGAGGCCAGATACTGGAGCTGAGGAAAACGGAGGCAGCACCTGCAAATTTCAAAGCCATCGCTTTGTGTGAAGTGCAGGTGTTTGGTGAGTGTGACAAGACTGTCTCATGCATCTATCCAGTTTTCAGTTATTTCTCTCATAAATCCTTCCTATGCCTCTGGCAGTCTGCAGTACTCTCTGGATTGTGAGACCTTTCTAGATTTTTATCTCATGCTAGGCTATTAGAATCCACTTTCATTCGTTCACATGTGAACAAAACATGTTAAAATTCAAGATACATATTGTTGTTGCAACGTTTCTGCACTTCATTTGTGCATTTAAAAATATTTCAAGTATGTGGACAGTCACAATACCCTGCCACTTTTATATTCTCCCAGAATAGTAGTGTGTTTCCTCTTTAATGACATTTTGAAATGAAACGAAAAAACAAATCTGAATATTGGAAGCGAAACCTCAGTTTATTGGACGCAGCTGCAATTTTAACTTGATCTATGGACTTCGTAGCATTTCTAAATTATTTTTGTTTTACACATATATGTCTCTACGATGGCTGCAAATCAAATATCGTCGATAGTGTGTGATAACAATCTGACGTGAACTTGCCGCATTTCCTTGGACTTATCTGATGTAATATCCACAGCAATTGCTAACATTTGTTCCATTTGGAACTTTGTTCTTTCAAACACCAATCATCTGTTGTGCAGATCTCCCTCAGAATAAAATCAAAGCAACCAGCACAGCATGTTAGTGCAGCAAAACTTGATGAGCCGTGTACTGAAAGTTTGTTGTTGTTGACAAGTTGGTTATTATTTATTCGACACTGCGGCATGAAGGTGAGTAGTGCCGCCTAAAAAGTGATGCATGTGCAAGAAGCTCTTCAGCTTTCAAGACAAACAGTAGGCCTACCGCATCTTTCTTATCTGTACGTGATAATGCCTACGTAATGTAGAGGTCTGCAATGGGCTATTTTGAGCAATATAATAAGCAATTACTCTTACAGTTGTGCACTTCAATCACAGTTACGGTGTAAATCACGCGAACGTTGCAGTAACAATTTTAGAAATTTACTACCATTTATAAAACCGGTTTTACATGCATTTCTTATTCAGAAAATGCTCAACACATCGTCAGTAGTCATTTCTGGTGCAAATGCATTAAGGCACACATGCGTGAAACTGGGCAACGCCTCAATAGAAAACAAGTGCGAAGTCAGGCGTGAGTTGATTTACTTTGGCGTGGACATGCTAACTTTATTACCCCTAACGCCACACTCAATAGTAAGGACGATCTTACAGTAGTGCGCTTGTCCTCTCCTATCCAGTACTATTATATTGCACCTTCCTATCTCTCATGTAATCTCCATCTTATTTTATTTGGTGCCTACCTGACAGCTTTCCGCTGAGAGCGATGATAGATCTGCGATGACTACATCACAACATGTTTCCTTTAACCTTTATATGTAACCTCTTTGCAGAATTCAGTTGGTTTTCATGGACGTTCACACAGGCAAAGACGGAATAGGATAAACTATTTTTTCATCTATGCATGTGGACGCCTACATGGCTTAGCAAGAAAAACAAATTGACACTAATGCACGTTCAGTTTTACCGGAACATTTCAAGTGTGAATGCTTTTCCTTTGTGAAGGACAAAGGGCGTTCAATTGTGTTGAGCTGACAGAGGAGAAAGAAGTAGGAAAAAGTCAAATTTGTATCTGGCTTCAACACAATTATGTTGAGGACAAGGCACTCAAATGTTATTTAATGAGTGCTATCAATGGCCAGATCCATGCAGTAGCTCCCACCTTTTCCATCAGGACAAACTGTTTGTGAATGGGAACTGTTCTATGTAATATAATATAATGTTATGACATTACCCTAGATCATTGGTAAAAATAGTATTGATCTGTATAACATACAATTGAGAGTAGGTGATGCACAAGTAACTCGTTCCTAAACAACTGACAACGTCCTTCTTGAATCAAGAAGACGGGAGCCAAGTACCATATCTTGATAGCTCAAAGGTAGCTTGCTTGTCACGGACATTTACGTAAACACAATGTAAAAGACAATATAGCCATGTCCCAGTATATTTTGATCGCTGATAACAGTTTGTACACTCGGAATATACATTTGTGTTAACATTAAAAAAAATTATCATTTTTCAATCAATCGACGAATGCAGTTGAGTCTCTCCTTGTCTTGAACTAGACCCTTTACTTACTGCCATGGTGTCCTGAAATACAACAACTGATCTTCGAGTTTTTTAAACGTTTGCTTAGTGCCTGCACATGCCTCGCTCTCCGTTTTAGTTCTCAATGACACAAGTACAAAAACCAAAAAATATGTTTTCCAAATCAGAAGTCTGTTGCATCTTGCAGAGCTCAGAAACATTAATATAGAGGGAATTTTTAGGACATCCAACAACACAACCAATAAAGCAAAAGAAATTGAAACACTTGCTTTTAGAGTTTAAGTCTAAAACACGGTGAGGTTTTGATGGCCGCGTATAATACAAAGCAAATACAAAACATTGGAAGGTAAAACAGCGCAAATTGTCGGCTAAAAAGCCTTCATCAGGCGCACAAATAAAACTTACTGGAGGGCGGACAAAAGTCCACTTTTGTCCTCCCTCCAGTAAGTTTTATTTGTGCGCCTGATGAAGGCTTTTTAGCCGAAAATTTGCGCTGTTTTACCTTCCAATGTTTTGTATTTGCTTTGTATTATACGCGGCCATCAAAATCTTACCGTGTTTTAGACTTTTACTTTAGTGCCGTGGCAGTCCCTTGTTTTTGACTCTTGGAGTTTAGTTTTCAAAGCCCCAAAGAAATGCATGCTATTGTATGCCAACCCCTACATGGATGCAGTGCTGGCACTTTTATTTTTAGCTTGTTACCAGAGACCTCCCTGTGACATGTGTTATTTTTTAATGTCCCATCATACTACACCCCAAACATGTGCTATTTCCTTGGAATTCATGCTGAACGACGCCAAACAATCATGTCTACAAAAGACTACAATACAATCTGCCCAGAGCTGCCCCCCTTACTTCACCGACCTCACCTCACATGTGCGGAACAGATAGTATTTTCCTTTGGGCGCTTTTGCTTTTCATGTGCATCTTTTCCCGCTCTGCTAAACGTTTGCATTAATTTTTCTCTCGAGCAATTGTGAACCTGAGGGAGGACCTTCTGTCAAAGATGGTGGCTTATATGTCTCTGGGATTTATGTGCAGTGTTTTCCCCAGATTGGACTGTTTTTGAACTGTTCTAAACGGGTAAATACGCTGCCCTTTACTTATGCGGCATGACTGACCAACAGCAGACCTGGCGGCAGTTAAAGGCGCCACACGGGGCGTAGGCAGTCTTCCCCTGCCCCAGAGTGGTGCTTGGTTTTGACTACATGGATTCTCGCTCGCAAATAGCGCTACCACCGTGGTCATTTGTCTGTTGATCCAAGTTCTCCTCGGGAGGTTTCCCGTGTGTGGGGTAAGCGTTTTCATGTACAACCCCGGAGAGAAGCTCGTCTGAATAACTTTGGCTCTAATTGGCTTCATGTCCCCCCCCCCCCCCCCCCCCGTCATCTCGCTGACCAATAATACTCCCCCAGTGGGTTGGGCAGCACACCAGCGCGGGAGCTGCAGGCATATGCCGGAGGCACCGCCCTTGGAAGACAGCATGACTTGCTGCCTTGCAGGGCTTGCACTGGGCAGCATACAGCTATTGTTTCTCCTCATTGTGGAGTTGGTCGCTCAGTTCCAAAGGACAAGCTCAAATCACTTGCTAAATCTCACTTATCCCTCTTCACGGATACTAGTTGTTAGTCGGAGTTTTTGCGCTCGTATTCTGATTATGCGGCGTGCAACTGCCATTACGGAACCAAGTTTCCTATTGAAGTCGCTCTCAGAAAGAGGAAATGAACTGCGTCCGTCTTCCTTCATTTCTCCACTATTGTCCCAGGCAGGGGTGGTAGTCTGGCAGTCCTTAAGGGGACGGGGAGATGATCCGGAAGGAGTGCACTTCCGCAGGGCAGTGCTGGCCCACGAGGACTCCCCCACAGGGGTGAGGGTGCGGCGGCTTAGCTACGAATTTGAGACTGGCACCCAAAACCCCAGTCTTGACTGCATGCCCTTCCCCCTCCCTATTCTTTCCCTCAGGGTGCGGATATCGGGGACGATTCTTCGCCTAACACCCCCGCCTCCCCAGCTGTGTTTGGGAAGAGGGGGAAGTGGCCCCTTATCGAGGACATAGGTGGGAGGCCTGGGATGCATATGTGCATTATTCCTGGTCAAAACGTCTACACCCCATCACCCATGTAGCAAAGTCAGCACTGAACCTGACTACCACATGGAAGATCAGGGAACGGTCCTTCAGGGGTGTAACTTTTATAATCCAAGCATCTACTTCCCTGAGGCGATCTGTGAAGGTGGACCTACCTTCTCTCAGAAACCTCATGGGTATTTCACCGACCGAATACAGTCCTTCTCTCTTGGTCAAGCTAAGCTTCACTTTCTCTCTTTAAAGGCGGCAAAGTAATCTCTCGCCTCCGACTTATCTTTATATGGTGATCAATGCTTTACGTGTCTTCCAGGAGAGACGTTTTGAGGATTATCCAGGTCTCCCTGGAGCGACACTGTTTTCAAATCCAACACCTAGCCCACTTTCAAGCCTACTTAGTTTATGGTACCTTCCTTCATCTGACCCCCCACCCCCTCCCTAACGACTGAGGACTTGGCTCTGGTGCGGTGATCGGAGACCAGTTAGCCCTGCTTCTCTCCTCTGTATCTTCTCACATCGGGAGTAGAAAACTCACAGGGTTTTGAAATTTCTTTCATCTCAGATGCCCTTAAGGTGGCAGAGTTCAGTGCTATATTCGAGAGGGAGGGCGATAGCTGGTTCATCTCTCGACATGTCTTCACCAAAGGTATCGTGGTTCCAACAGTTGTAGGGGCCGCCTCTCTTTCAGGGGTCGATGTTCCTCCTTTTTGCCTGACAGAATGACACCAGACCGGGAAAGCCAGTGTCCTTGCCAATCTTCTTAGTCAGCCAACGGGTATTCTTCAAACCGAATGGTATTTTGCCCATCAGACTCCCCAGCCAGTCTGGGACAAGTGGGGCAAGCCCCACCTGGATCTCTTTGCCATGACACTTAGCAGCTGGCTCCCTGTCTTTGTGTCTCCCGTTCCAGACTTCCTGGCCTGGGCAGTACACGCTCTCTCTCTGCCGGTGGAAACATCAAAGCCCATGCGTTTCCATCCTCCCCCTCCTACCCAAAGTTCTGAAGAAAGCGGAGCTAGAGCGCCCACGTCACATTCTGGCGGCTCCCTACTGGTCGGCTAAACCATGATTTTGGTCCTTACGAGTCTGCCACATGAAAAGCCCAATCTCCTTAGACTTGGTCTACGCTTCTTGTTTCAGCCTTCACAGTAATCCCTACAAGCTTCATCTTCACGCTTGGTTGTTGTGCAGAATGCACTAAGCACCAGAAGTATCAGTTGCAGCTCTCGCATGTGTCGGGTGCTCACATATCCTACACCAGCTTAGTGTACGTGTCACACAGAAAGTTCTGGACGGAATGTTGTGAGGCACCGTCAGTGGACCCCTGCACCCCCTCATAAGTGCATCTGGGCAAGCATCTGCCTTTTCTAGCCTCTATCCTTTCTCTCTCTCAGCTTCGTCACTGCGAGTCGGGTAAGCAGCTCTCTGCAAGATGCTTGCCCACCTATTTTCCCTTATTGGGTCGTCTCCTTTTGTTTCATATGTCATTAGAGGATCCTTTTATGCAAGATCAGCTCTTCTAAAATGATTCCAGCATGCGACTTGTTCCCAGTACTAGCTTTCTTCAAAGGCGCTCCGTTTGAGCTCTTGTCACATATGTATTTGGCGGATGTGACCTTCAAGACAGTTTCCTAGGTTTCCCTGGCATCATTTCCATGAGTCTCAGAAGTGTGGGCTCTCTCCAGACTCACATAAGACACTGCGCCTTTGTATGCAACAGTTGTGTCTCCCTTCGCTTCCCCCCGGCGTTCCTGACTAAGAATTAGGTTCCATGGGACCCTTCGGCAGTCATTAAAATCGCCTGCTGTCATAGGTGCTTTCTGTATTGCACCCAGACGTGGTCAGCTGTCTGGTGGGAGCTGTGCAGCTCTGCTAAAGTCGCACCAGCGCTCGTCCCTCCTCATGGAAACGATGCCTCTTCCTCTCTATAAACAACAAGGCTCAATCCAGATACGTAAAACGTCAGACCCGCTCACGCCGGCTGGCTCCACTAATCAGAGAGCCTATGCACACTTGAGAAGTAGTTGGAAAACCTACCAGGAGTGACACCTGACTAAGAGATCATGAAGTCAGAGCCCGAGCTTTTTCCTTGGCAGCCACGTTGTCTTATACTGCTTGCTCAAGAACTGCAGATCTCTTGTTAAAGCCCATACTATCATAAATACAGCAAGATAGAGAGAGAGAGAGAGAGAGAGAGAGAGAGAGAGAGAGAGAGAGAGAGAGAGAGAGAGAAAGAGAGAGAGAGAGAAAGAGAGAGATAGAGAGAGGACATACTATTTGGCATTTAGTCTGCTGTTGTTGCCCACGATGTGATGTCTCCCCAGCAAGCCGCTATGGAGTGACAAGTAGCATGACCCACATCTTCATAGATGCCGTTCAGCACTTGTTTATGGTGCAGTAAGATGTTAGATCAAAATACAAGTTTTTAACTCTAAATTTTTGTTTACAGGGCATATTCACTGCACATCAACAAATACTTCCTCCCATCTCCCCGCTCTACACAGTCGCATTAGCACTCGCCCCTTCTGCTTAATGCCGACAGCACAGTTTGTCCACACCATACAAAACGTTTACACTTTCAAACAGTTACTGTGCATATAGACATTTCACTGCGCTCCTTTGTCACTGTTACAGCTTTTTGTTTGATTCTGTCATAGAGGTTTCCCTAGAATGAACGTGTCAACCTGCAGACTTGTGGATGTGAGTTTGTGCAGACCTTACACATCTATCCCACCTTTGACCCGTCTTTCTGACTGGCTGCCAACTTTTCTGCATCACTGCAACCAGCCCACTTAGTTGCTTTTGTCTTTGTGTGCCTGTGTCTCGTTTGGTTTTCCCCACAATGGCTTTATACTTTGAAAAGGAAACACATGACAAAGAACACAGCAACCAAACATAGAAGCAATAGCAACATCAATATTGTCGCTGTAATGCTGTGATGTTCGTTGATGTGCCTTTTCGTCAGTTTGTCAATCCGTCTGTATTTCTATTCATGTCTCGGATTTCAGGCATGCTTTTGGAGCAAACGAAATTGTTCATGTAATATCCAGGCTGAATAGTCATTTTGATCATTTAGCGGGGTGGGTGGATGAATAACTTTTATTATGTTTGTAAATTTTTAATGTCGATGAGGGGTTTTACTAATTGACCTTCATAACTAATCTATATGAGCATTCTTAAGATGTTCAGATCTAATGAATGTTAGGAAACGCAAAGTAAATCCCATTCAAATACAATAATTAGCTTGGGCGCAATTTCGGACAATGATCAGATTTGCTGTTACTACTCCACAGCGTGCCCCAGCGGGACCGACGGACCGAACTGTACTTCCACGTGCAGTCCCAACTGTCAGACCTCTCCCTGTAATAGTGTGACTGGAGACTGTCCTGGAGGACTGTGCAAGCCTGGGTGGACTGGACCGAAGTGTGACCAGAGTAAGTGACTGCTTATTTCCTGCTTTTTGCACATTTGAGTAATACATGCATCACGTATGACGCGAGGTGTTTGTGGCTAGTAACATTGTTAATCATTTCAAAGAAGACAAGTATTTGCCTCGAAAAAGCTATGTGGGGCGCTGTGCCAGTACAGAACAGACAGCTCACAAACTCCAATCGTGTTTATTTTTTTGTTTTTAACTGCTTTCTTAAGATTGGAACTTGCATTGAGTTCATGAGTCAAACTCAGGACAGGACTGTGGATCTCTTAAAAGGGGATAAATCAACATTATGATTCCGTATGACCATGTTTTCAGTCGTACTTTCTCTCCTCCTATGAAAGAAATGTTGATGTCATTAGATATAGAAACATTCCACTTATTCGAAAACTACGTATACGTTGTACTTCAGATGATACAGGGGCTTACTTCCTTTTTAGTCAAACGTTTTATCTGCGTGCAGTTATGAGTTTTGACCAACCTATTTGTAGGAATCTATATCAAATAAATGCCATTTTCATCTAAGAACGTAACGTTTTCATTGAATTAAGAAATGTTGCCTGTGTGCCTCTTTCTAACGAACAAGACTTTACAACCCAGGGGCTGTTGAGTTATTTTGCATCTGTGAGAACACTGATTGTACCCTCAATACTTACATGGACATAAAAGTCATCATTGACAACGCTGTTTTAGCTTCTGAGGCAAACCCAGCATCTAAACTTGCAATTCTCAGGTGTTGAACTGTAAGTTAAACTTTGCATTTACATCACATACTTCCTGTTCAGTTACATGCAGTGTTGTTTTCGCACATAGTGTTCTCCTCAACAGGAATGTTGTTGTGTGCTTGTCATAGTCCCGCGTTATGGCAGAGTATCCTCCTATCAGTACATATTATCAACAGATGTTCCGAAATTGACAATTTTGCATCATCTTTGAGTAGGCTTCAACTGATGAATGGAACCAGACTATATATTTGTAATATCAGTCAAAATTATTCCGAGCAGGGAGTTAATGACGGCATCCTGTGTCTCGAACAATGTCACTTTCTCCGTTGAAGAATTTAAAATGAAATACGGGTTGGACAAAAATGCAAGCCCCTACACACACAACTGAATATGTGAAGAACATTGATGGTCTTCTGTAATCATCCGGAATAATGGTGGTCTCCTGTTGTAAATAGCAACAACTGAAGATGCATCAGTAGCTATGAGATACAATACTTAAGGATCCTGAATAGTCATAACACTTATCATTACCATGTGAAGGCCATGGCACAGAGAAAATATGAAATGTGCACGAGATAATTGTTCGTCAGTAATGAATGTCGGTTACAAACCATTGATACGCCATTCGTGTCATCAACCATGCAGGAGAGCTCATTGGATGGTGAATAAGATAAACAACTTCTACACAAGAACATACAAACTCGTGACAATGCACAAAGCACTAAACCCAAAAGCATATGTAGACGGGCTGTACATTCCCAGGATGATAGGCAGCGGAGGATTAAATGAGCGATCAAGATGATAACACAGATGAAGATCAACCGTATATCTGAAACAACGAAGAGGAAATGATGATAGAAGCCTTGAAACAAACTGGCGAATAGAAAAAGCCAGAAATGGAGAATGCTCAGTGAAAAAACAACAACAGAATCAATAGAACATCAGTAGGTGCAGAAGTCTCCGCATGGAAAAGACATTCAACAGGTAGACAAGATTACAGACAAGCAGCATTCAGGTGGCTCACAGAGACAGGGCTAAAAGTAAAAACAGAAGCACTTCTCACCTTAGCACAATAGTTAGTTCAACAAGCCAAAGGTACACAAAGCAAAAGTCATGAAGTTGTCGACCTACCCCAGATGCAAACTGCAAAGCCAAAGGCGAGACATAACATATCATATCAGGTTCAGCAACAGCAGTGATGTAATATGTCCGGAGGCACAATAAACTAACCACAACCCTACACCACAGTATCTGCAAAACGTTCAGAATCATATCATCGAAAGGTTGGCAATACCAAGCAAAAACGCTCATGGAGACGGTTGCAGTAATTAAACAAACCCGCTGAAACTTCTAGATTAGAATAGATCGGATTATCACAGCAAGAAGACCAGACATAGTGGTACTGGCTAAACAAAACAAAACAACATACATCATTAACAAAAGCAATATCAAATGACAAGAACGTCAAAACCCAGAAATACAAGATCAACAAGTATCAAGACCTATGGCTGGACATCCAGAAAAAGTGGAATGTAAACGCACAGGTGATACCTGAAGTCGTGGGATCATTGTAAAGCAATGCGCCTGAACTCCCAGCTCGTACAGAGTGCCAGGCAGGCACAAACCAGCCACTCTCCTGAAAGCTGTCTTCCTCGGAATGCCCCATAGGCACTGAAAAGCCTTAAATCTTTCAAAAAACCTTGTAGGATTTCGGGAGCAAGGACCATACTATCACCAACCGATATAAAGGTTATGGATAAAAATGAAATAATGATAACATCAACGACGGCAAAAATAATGACGACAACTCTGATGACGACGACTCTGATGATGATGATGATGATGATGATGATGATGATGATGATGATGATGATGATGATGATGATGATGATGATGATGATGATGATGGTGGTGGTGGTGGTGGTGGTGGTGATGATGATGATGATGATGATGATGATGATGATGATGATGATGATGATGATAATGATGATGATGATGATGATGCTATATATATCAGTCTGTATTCCCGGCTGTCTAGCTGTGTATATGTGTAATAGTAAGTTTTTACAGACGACTGTTAAAGAAGAAAACTCTTGTCGTTCTGAGATTCAGTATATATTGCAAATGTTAGGACTTTCATTATCATGCAGGATTAATATATGGATGTTCCACTGTGATTTTGCAATTTTTGAACGATATACAATCAATACCAATATCTTATATTGATGTTTTTATCCTTTCACTCTACCAGGAGGTTCACACTTTCATGCTTTGACGAATAGTGTTTAGAACGGCAATGCTTATTCAGCTGAGAGAGAGAGAGAGAGAGAGAGAGAGAGAGAGAGAGAGAGAGAGATCATGTTTGCTGTTACTACTCCACAGTGTGCAGCAGCGGTACCTATGGACAGAACTGTGCTTCCATATGCAGTGCCAACTGTCAGACCTCTCCCTGTCATCACGTGACTGGAGACTGTCCTGGAGGACTGTGCAAGCCTGGGTGGAATGGAACTAAGTGTGACCAGAGTGAGTGACTGCTTTTTCCTTCTGCTTATGTGCCTGAGGTCTTTCTTGCGTTTGGTCCATACATCCCAAACATAAGTCAAACCAAACTAACCGGGACTATACTGTACAGGTGGGAGTTGATGAGGACTCACTGCTGTGCCTCAATGCTGGCTTGCCGTTTGCTGCACCATCTCCTCTGTAACAGCTTTATAGTTGTGCTAGACAACAAACAAACACTCGCAACGTGTTTGCATAGGTAATAGGAGATCGTTACTGCAGCGTGTTATGCACTTCTTTTTTCAAACAAAACTCCGTGGTGGCACATAAGTATCACTTAGAGCAGGCTATTTATGTGTTGTAGATCAGGCCCTGACTGTACAATGATCACACCACACTGACGAAAACAACAAAGAGGTGTATAGCCATAACAACAGCATGTTCTGCTCATTGTAGCCTTTGTATCATCCCATTTGAAAATACAATAGCAAATCAGGTTGCACCCTTTTCTCGTACACACTAGTGTAAGACATTTTCGTATTCACGCTCACAACCTCTACACAGTTCACGCCAAGAAGGTATTTTACTGACGTCTGCTTACACAATGACATTTTCCAGGACCCACCAGAAACGTAAATGCGTTTTACCTGAATACATAATGTCTTCAGAACAAAAACGCATAGTGACTTAGTATTAGTACAACAATGTACTAAAGAGGAGGGACAGGTTTTCAGATTCCATGTTATCCATTGTCATGGAATAGTTTTTACTGTTCCTTGTTCTGAAACATATTCAAAATATGTTAATATTTCACTACTCGCATTTAATGTGTTCTGATTCATTTCAGGGTGAGCTTAAACGCCAAACCATTTCGACGATAGATTAAAATGCAAGACATACAACACAGTCTAAGATTTTCGTGATACTTTTGAAACGTCGTCTTCAAGGCGATGTAGGGACTTGTCAAGCTGGAACGACAGACCCTGCAGAATCTATGACCATGGTATAAGAAGCAGTGTGTCATTTAAAACAGTGGAACAAGACTTAAAGCTAATGTATTCTGCCTCAGGAAACTGAAATATTTTCCGATGATCCAGTAATATTTGGTTGCATAGGTAATTTACTATTCCAAAATAAAAAGAACATAGAAATACGTTAAGGTCAAAACTAAATGGCGGACCGCACGAAAAATCAAATCAAGCCTTCGCATTATATGAATACCTGTCTAATACTGATGGTGTTAGTGTTTGATTCTATCAGTTGGTGCAAATTTGCTTACTGTGAAGAATGTTGCTTAGAATGGATAAACATTAAGCTGGCATACATAATGTGGTTATATACCGTAATTTGTCTAATAGTCGCGCCTCCCCTAATAAACACGCCCCTTCCATCCCCGCCTGGTAAATAAAAGTACTGACACGTACTGGAATGGCCAGGGTTGTCGAAGTCCTCCTAAGAAGTCTCCAGAGAACCGTCAGTGCCGTCATCGCTGTCAGTGAGCACAATGGACGCTGGTTTTCCTGAGGGTCCACCGCCAGTTGCACTT
>JAWQFJ010003028.1:29462-44462 GCA_034096865.1 Theodoxus fluviatilis
AGCGTTTTATTTTACAATCAGCTGTTGGAAGAATAATTTAGTTTATTTTCATCCGTATTTCTTGCAAATTAGTTGTTCGCGCTCGATGCTCGTTTTCGACCTTGATCTCCACTGACACGTCGCCACGCACCACGGTCGCGTGCCATAGCTATCAATACAGCTTCAGATCCGACAGACAATCAGTGGCTATTCATCATCTGAGAAAGAAATAATCAACAACTTCTACTGATATGTGCCCCTGACTATTTCGTCCTGCTCGCCATCCTCTTGCATTATTCCTCTTCTATCCGAAGTGAAATGATGATAATTTTCATACCAAGTTTTGCACTGACTCATGTTGGCATGGACACACATTCCTAAAATAAACATATTTAATTCCATTATCGTCTAAACCTTACACCTAAAGCTAAGACCGTAAAATGAGAGAAGTTTGCATCATCAACATCCACTCTCTAAGGTGGCAATCTGGTTACCCCTAACTAAAAGTCCCTTGCAAAGAGTCAACTCACTTTGAATCGCAAAGAAGTTTCTAGCTGCCAGTTTCACAATGTTTTGTGCTCAGGCCATGCCACCTTAATGTACTCAAGGACGTCGCAAGGTTAACTCTTTCGTTGGTCCTTCTCGAAGGCGTCCCAGCTTCGCATCGGAGATCGGTCATGACGTTGTGATTGATAGTACATGCAAATATACACCGGTCTCTAGTGGCTCCCTTTTTGCGGATGTCAGTGGCTGTCTGGATAGCATGTCAGCCACACTCATGTTCTTCCCAGGCGAGAACTCTGCCTTGAGTGTGTACCGCATCAGTCTCGTTAGCATTCTCTGACAGCGCAGCGGTGTCTGGGACACATTTTGTTGTTCATCAGTGGCACCAATGGATTGTGATTTGTGAGGACACGGAATGACTCCGCTTCCACAAGATACCTACTCAACATCTCACAAGCCCACACCGAGGCTATGCATTCCTTCTCGATTTGTGCATAGTCAGTTTCTGCTGTGGTGAGAGTTCGAGAACAAAATGCAATGGGACGTAGACTTTCTGGATGCTCTTGCAAGAATACACTTCTGCGACAACAGTAGGTTTCTTTGAGTCGTAGTATGCAAGGACTGGCGCCGCTTTTAGCAATGTTTCACTTCAGCGAATGTTTCTTTCTGTATCGGACCCCGCATCCATGTAGATTGTTTTCAGCAGGTCATTCAGAGGCTTCAGGGTTGTTGACATGTTTGGCAAGTACCTGCCAATATAGTTCACCATTCTCAAGTACCTGCACAGTTCTTGAACATTGGAGGGTTCGACCACTTTCTGAATGGCTACGAGTTTTGACGAGTCAGGACTGACACCTTCACTGCTGATAGTGTGTCCAGAAAGGTTATCTCAGACTGCTTGTACATGCAGTTTTCTTCACTTTACCTGAAGAGGATTTGGCACTCGCCTCGCTGTAGTGACGCTGTAAGGCTGCGTCCCCTCGACCAGCTTGATTCTAACCGGTTTGCATTGCACAGAGCTGATGGTTGCCGCATCCTCTCACTTGATGAGGTTCAGTGCTGCTGCAGCGCTCAAGCTGAGCATTGTTGATGACGTAGTGTGTGTCTTCAGTTTCTTGCCGACTCACGTTTGGAAACGTTCCGATAGCTTCATTAAACCCCCAAGGCTGTGCTGAGTTACTCATCGGCCTTGTGACAGTGTCCGCATACCCACATTCTGCAAATTTGACCGATTGATCACGTATACATCAGCGCCTGTATCGATCTTGAAATCATCAAAAGTCTTGTCAACTGTCAGGTTCATAGGCCAATCTTTAATTGCAGAATCTACAGACCCTATAAAGCTAGTTTATTTTGTCTCAACTTAACTCACTGCCTCGCTAGCAGTCTGTGGTTGAAATTCCTTTGCTCTAGAAGCACGTGCGAAATGTGAATTATTTCCGCATTTGTGGCACTTTTTCCCGTGTGCTTGACACCTATGTATGGCACGTGATTTGCCACCTTTGCTGCAGGACACTCGATGCTGTGGCTTTGACTTCGCGTTCTCTCCTGCTCCCTCTTCCTTTGACTCAGTGCTTTGCGCAGCAGTCCTGATGTTCGATTGTTTCACCCGCTCCTTGGTCTCGTCTATAAAAGGTTGCCCTCTCATGAATCACGTTTTTCTTGGGAACAAAGCGTTCATCAAATTTCTTCACTATGACATTCAAGTCCCTCTTCTAATTTTCTTCATTAATAAATAAGAAATGAGCGAATGTCTTATCTGCTTCTGCACCCACAGCGTACAGGAGAGCACTGACCTGGAGTTCTCCATCTTTGGTGTTAAGTTCGATGGCGAGACGAAATCGGGAGAGGCATTCTCTTCACCCCGGCCATGTGGCTGGTTCCACGAAGCTGAGTTCTGACGAAGGCTTGAATGCTACTTTGCACTTGTAAGAGGGTGAGAGTATGATGTAGAGACTTGTCCAGATCTCTGTAGTTTAACGTATTGTCTCTCGTTTCCATATTTGCCTGCACAGATTGTAACTGCAGAGATACGTGGGGCGTGTTTTGCTTGCACCCTGTAGCTGCCGTAGAAATGTATGAGGTTCACGCAGCTCACACGTGGTTAAGCGCTAGCTGGCATCCAATCTGACCAGCCAGTATTTGCGTGTTTTGAGATCACACTAAATTTGAGAGTTTATTCATTTAATATATCATGCACTGCTTAGAAGTTTCGTTTGCGCTCGCTCACGCCCGCGTGATGGCTATTTAAAGCCCCTGCCTTAACACATGGGCAGAGACCAGAGACGAGATGAGACGAGAAGGAGAGAGATAGACGAGAGACCAGAGACGCCAGCAAGAACGGCAGTCAGGATGGCAGAGCGAGAGGTCACGGGAAGGTCATTTCAGTGTACAGCTATTATGCCTGAATTGCCTTGTTACCATTGAATAAAGTCGGGGAAAGCGCCGAGATCAGAGGTCTGACACAGGGAGATAAGGCCATAGCGAGAGGTCACGGGAAGGTCAGCCAGTGGACAGTAGCTTGCCTGTATTGCTGCCGTCTGTCATCATGAATAAACTCGGAGAAGTTTATGACCAAGCCTTCCTGTTCTGCTGATCCCTTAATTGGAGGGAGTGAAGGGAGAGAGACAAGGACATCACCTACACACCCCCTGCCGGCGCCCAGCTGGCCACACACGGTTTCATCTCTTCAAATGGCGCTGCAATAACAGGGTAACACATAGCATTCCTGCTCTCATCCGGCCCTAGAGGAACAGGGGTTGTTCTGCTAAGGGAGTAGGGAGACTGGCTGTTTCCCTGTAGCTCCTGCCTGCGCAAAAAGTCACCACTACTCCCATCTTTTACACACTGATACTATCACTTGCGCGGCTCTCTCACTGCGTCAAATGATATTCACTACTTGGATGTTCACTTCTGATACCATGGTGTCTGTAATGGTCTGTCTTGACGATTATACGGGATTTAGCGTGCACACTGACAGAGTCAAGCCAGATGCCATGCTGGATGAAAGACATTCCTTATTAATTGTTCTTGCCCATGCGCTCGTCGTCATTAAATCAAGGGAAGAAGTCCGATAACGCAAACAGCGTTTGATAACCGATCCCACAACACTGCTCAGAATTATCTACCGCTCTCCATTAGTGTTCTCTTCATTCAAATGCGTAGATCAATTGGGGGCGTTGAGTAAGAGTTTCTTGGAACGACGGAAAAAATGTTTCCCTCAGTCACTATGAAAACAAGGCTGCAGCCAATACTTTGTGCACTTTTCAGTTTTGTGAAAAGCTTCACAACATGGATCGTTCACGCTTCGAGCAGGAGGAGGCGACATAAGCAAAGAAACTATTCAGTTTATGAGTTTAATACATAATGTTTATTGTCGCTCACAAAATCAAGGCGGCGATTTACATTAAGGATTAAGTAAAATCTTCTTTAAGTCCAGTGCACACACATACAAGTATGAAATATGAATGAAAACAAGCTGACCTAAATAAATAAGTCAATGGATACTAAATTGCAGCAGTCCCATTGCTCTCTCTCTCTCTCTCTCTCTCTCTCTCTCTCTTCTCTCTCTCTCTCTCTCTCTCTCTCTCTCTCTCTCTCTCTCTCTCTCTCATCGGCTAGTGCTCGCGCCGGTAAGACGTGTTCCCGTCAGCTCTGGTCTATGCAAGCGTTTCTGTTTAAGAGAAGTACACCATGCCGGTCGCTGTAATACCAGCTGCCCTGGATAATCTACTACCTTCTCTGCTTGCGACTCAGGAGTTTACTTCGCGGAAGGTGGATGGGGAACGTGGAAACATCAGTGTTGTCCAAAGATTCCGGCAAAGTGATGGTCGGCTATTGTTCGCAAGTACCAAGGGCAGCTTCTGGAGACGGAAAACACCTGCTCAGAGGCGACAAGACCAGCAGCGGATGGAATATCACCGAAGAAGGGGTGAGCAGAGACAGCACTATAATTTGTCAAGTTTGAATTCCACTGAAATTGCTGTCGCGAATTCTTCTGTCGTTGCTCCTGATACTGCACAAGAATCCCGTGCCAGTGCCCATGCAAGCACACGAGTGGCAAGGTAGCAGAAGCCCCATCCAACATCCCATGCAGATGATCCCGCTCAAGCTTCGTTTGGCACTCAGAGTATCACAGAGACTGCCAACACTTCACCGCCATCACTTCACAAGGAGGCTACTCAGGAACATTTTTAGCATTTCAAAGCTGCCTTGGAAACGAAATTCGACGAGATGATGGATAAGTGGTCTCTCAGCTGCACATACAAAATCAGTGTTCCGACGTGCAAATCTCAGTCTGGCAGCACATAAAAAATAAGCTCCCTTTCCATCCCTCCAGTCGTCATCTGCTGATCGCGTGGAAGCACCACCTCACAGGTTCATCCTACAGCCATCATCCACTGATGCCCGAAGAATCAGCGGTCATGCAAGCTGTCCTACATCAGCTGTTCCCCAGCATGGCAGGGTTGCCAGAGAAGCAAGCAGGCCGCCGGTGCGACAGCTGTTCTCACGGACTTCACGGGAAAAGTGACTTATTGTGACGTTTTTCGCGCTTTTGCATTTAAAAGCATGTGTAATGTGCCGGTGGCCTTAACACAATAAATGTGCTCAGTTCAGTTCAATTCATCTCTCTCTCTCTCTCTCTCTCTCTCTCTCTCTCTCTCTCTCTCTCTCTCTCTCTCTCTCTCTCTCTCTCTCTCACACACACACACACACACACACACACATTATACACACGCACTCACATAAACACACACACACACACACACACACACACGCACGCGCGCGCGCGCACACACAAACATGAACTCACACACAACGCTTTTTCCCCGCTCAGGTTTCGTTGACGTAAGAATTTCCTTCAATACGCATTTTAGTAGCAAAATCTATATAAGCCATTCCCCCATGGACAACTGAAACGCCCGTTTTGTGGCGAAGATGTGTTAATGATCTGTCAAAGATGATTCCATTATTCATTATATTCATCTTGCACTGCCAACACAAACGATTTTTCATTCAATGTATGTGCTCGTTGCTTCAGTTATACACATTGTCACAGAGGCGCATGCTGTGGCACTGAAATAATTATCAGTACCTCTGGCTTGTGATTCCAACACATCAATCAACTGTGTCTAGGGGCCATTGCACACGTCAGGTGATACACGCATCACTCTCTCCATATGAACACAACACCAAATCAAAGCATCAAGGACTGGGGGAAGGAATCAATGCTGAATTTTAATTAAGGAAATGAACAATTTCTAGACTAATGGCAACTCCCTTAAAACAGCGGGAAAACGATGTTGCTTGAACTAATTAACTCAATGTCACAACTCTAAACAAATTGCAGACCAAGTTAAATTGTGAATCAAGTCAATATAAAATGTGAGAGCAAATGATCATGCAAATTTGACGTGTAGTCCCAAGACCAATAATCCAGTGAGGAAAACACACAATGCAAAGACACACAGAACCAGCGTCCTCACAGTACGTAATCCAATGGAGGTGATCTTCACACCTTTTTTCCCCTGTGGATTCGGGGTAAGAATTGACCCACCACGTCTCCCTACCCGATTCGTAGGAGGCGAATAACTAGAGACACCGTGACTTGAATTGCGTTTACTCTAAACTGCTCTTGTGATTTTCGTGCATAGTGGCCTTACATAACCTACAAAGGTTGATAGGCCGTAAAACACCATCCATCCATCACACCTCCTAGCGAGAAAATGAAACAGTCTCTCTAGGTAGAGGAATAAGTTCAGTCTCTAGACGAGGATGAAGACGATGAAGAATTGAGAAGGCAGTCAGGTGGTGGCTGAGTCCTGGCAATGATCGCTAAGTAGACATCGAGGCCTTCCCACACTAAGCAACCAACATATCTTGTCACCTTGCTTGTGGCCGGTGTCAGGCAGTGCTGTAGACTGAACTCTC
The DNA here is from genome assembly GCA_034096865.1 of Theodoxus fluviatilis. NCBI lineage: Eukaryota > Metazoa > Mollusca > Gastropoda > Cycloneritida > Neritidae > Theodoxus > Theodoxus fluviatilis. The sequence goes on from JAWQFJ010003028.1 coordinate 35,877, forward strand.
ACACACACACACACACACACACACACGCGCGCGCGCGCGCGCGCGCACACGCACGCACGCACGCAGCAACAGTGACCTTTCACCTCTCACCACGTTCTATTTATGGAAGCGAATTAATACCCGTCCTTGCACTCAGACGCTGAGCATCTCTCCCCCACGGGCTTGCTCTTGCAGACAATGACTGAACTCTTTCTTCCAAACGACAGCGAAACTTCGAGTGACGAATACGATAGCACTTCCTCATTCAATGATGATGCTGCAGCTGCTGCAGCAATACTAATAATTGCTGAACGGCGAAAAAGGAGATATAAAACGTGTTGGTCTCGTCCATGGTTAAACACATTGTTTTCCACGGTAAACGTTGACGTCATGCGCAGTTGCTCTGTGATTGGAGGATTCACAGAGCGTGGCACGCCACTGTCCCAAAAATTAGAACATATTTTATGGCGAGTAACTCAGTTACCGGTGGCTTGGAAAGTTGCTTGGAATGCCAGTTGCTTTCAACCGACATCGCACACGAAGCAATGGATGGGAAGCAGTCGAGTTGAATGAGTGGAATTGCCTCGTGTGCGAAGGCTTTTAGTAACATTCACGGGAGGATGGCGTTCAAGTGAAGGGGGTCGTCTCCCTTCTCCACTCGCTTGGGATGAATGGCAGGCGGGCATTCATACATGATCGTTTACACAGCCCAGGCCAGAGCGATGTCTAAGTTGTGGGCCTTATATCAACCTATACAGTTGCTTCTGGAGTCAAATGGCGCTAAGCATCCCCATGCAATGCGATTTAGACAACAACTTTGCAAAGCATGCTGGGATAGCAAGGTGTTAATTAATACCATTTAGAACATATTCCCTGCGTTCCGTTGCACTCTGCTTTATCTCTGCTACGATGTAGCAGCCTCAAGAGTTTTGATTGGTTGGTTCTATTTAATAACTTTAAAGGCACATAATCATTAAAAGTATGGGGTTTTGGATGCCCTCTTTGAATACACGAATCCCCAAATATATTTAAAACTCTAATGTATCCCTCTTGATCGAAGAAACGACTTAATAAAAGTTTTAGGAGCCCAAAATCATTCATACACAATCTTTGGTGACGTTTCACCCAGTGGCAGAGGTCAACTTCCTGTCAAGGTCGCGCAGCATCTCAGAAGGCACTCTAACTGCTTCCCACTAGAGTGCGCCACTTGCTGTGCCTAGCAACGATGAAACTACAGAACCCGTAGCCGCATTTGATTGGCTCCTTCTAAACAGAACTAATTGGAAGTCACTCCACGGACTTGCACGGTAAACATGCTTCGAACCATGGAGTCTACATACCGTGGAAGTGGCAGACGTGCCGATTGCTATCAAATTTCGAAGAAATGAATGTTTTCATGCTCTCATCACCGTGGCAGAGTGGATTGTATGTCTTGGTTTGATGTCTGTAGTAAACGTCGGCATTTACACCCATGCGTCTAACGCAGTAGCAGGCGACACACATTTTGGGATTCCCTTGACCTTCCTCTATTACTGGTGATGACTATCTCCCTTTTGTTATTAATGGATTTTCGACCCTAATGCTTTTATGAAGTTGTCTATTTGATCAAGAGGGATATAATTGAATGTGAAATCATTTTGGGGATTCATGTATCCAAAGAGGGCCTCCAAAACCCTCTACCTGTAATGGTAACGTGCTTTTTAAGTAATTAAAGAAACCGACAAATCGAAACTCCTGAGCCTGCTAAATCGTAGCAGAGATGAAACAGAGTGCAACGGAACGCAGGGATTATCTACATTAACTGAAGCAGACTTCCCGTTCCGGTTCCCGCCAAAACTATATGTCATTAAAACAAGAATTTCTCGCCAACCATCTAATCAACTGCCTGCCCAATTTACCAAAAGTTAAAGAATCATAATTAGCTACATCTTATTAGTTCAAATCAGGCCCTGACTATACAATAATCACACTACACTGACGAAAACAACAAAGAGGTGTATAGCCATAACAACAGCATGTTCTGCTCATTGTAGCCTTTGTATAATCCCATTTGATAATACAATCTCAAATCAGGTTGCGCCCTTTTCTCGTACATGCTCGTGTAAGACATTTACGTATTCACGCTCACAACCTCTACACAGTTCACGCCAAGAAGGTATTTTTCTGACGTCTGCTTACACAATAGAATTTTCCAGGACCCACCGCAAACGTAAATGCGTTTTACTTGAATACATAATGCCTCCAGAACAAATATTTATAGTGACTCAGTGTCAGTACAATAATGTACTAAATAGAAAGGGCAGGGTCTCAGAGTCCATGTTATCCATTGTCATGGAATAGTTTTTACTGTTCCTTGTTCTGAAACATTTTCAAAATGTGTTAATCTTTTTCACTACTGGCATTTAATGTGTTCTGATTCATTTCAGGACGACCTTAAACGCCAAACCATTTCGACGATATATTAAAATGCAAGACATACAACACAGTCTAAGATTTTCGTTAAACTTTTGAAACGTCGTCTTCAAGGCGATGTAGGAACGTCAAGCTGGAACGACAGCCCCTGCAGAAGCTATGACCATGGTAGAATAAGCAGTATATCTCTTAAAACAGTGGAACACGACTTAAAGCTAATGTATTCTGCCTCAGCAAACTGAAATATTTTTCGATGATCTAGTAATATTTGGTTTTATCGGTAATTTACTTTTCCACAATAAAAAGAACATAAGCACACGCTCAGGTAAAAAATCAATGGCTGTCCACACAACAAAATAAATAATGCGCATTATATGAATACCTGTGTCAAATACTGATGGTGTTAGTGTTTGATTCTATCAGTTGGTGCATATTTGCTTGCTGTGACAAATGTTGTTTAGAATGGATAAACATTCAGCTGACATATCATGTGTATATGGAGGAGATCATGTTTGCTGTTACTACTCCACAGTGTGCCCCAGCGGTACCTATGGACAGAACTGTGCTTCCACGTGCAGTCCCAATTGTCAGACCTCTCCCTGTCATCACGTGACTGGAAACTGTCCTGGAGGACTGTGCAAGCCTGGGTGGAATGGAACGAAGTGTGACCAGAGTGAGTGACTGCTTCCTCCTCCTGCTTTTTGCAATATTAGTAACGCCTGCATAATGTTTACTAGTGGTGTTGGCAGGGAGTAACTATAAGCTTGGACCAGCATTGCCTCTGGGTAGTAAGCAAGCAGGAGGAAGACGTTCCTTTGCTCGAAAGACATCATCGTGTTGACTTAGTGCAAAGCAGAGCAGCTTACAGTTCTACTACAGTGGTCTGTATGCGCCTGACAGCTTTCTTGCGTTTGCTCCATGCATTTGTGTCATAAGGCAACCGCACACTAACTGAGACTTTACTGTACAGGTGGAAGCTGGTCACTGCTGTGCCTTTATGTCAGCGTCAGTTTTGCTCCACTTTCTCTGCCATGACATATTTATGTTTGCATCAGACAACAAACACAAACGAGGCAGTTGCGCACGAAAATGAAGTAGTGTTACTGCAAATGTTTTATGTTTAAATATTATAATCAGTATAACTTTGAAAATAATCCAATAGTTTCCATTATGAAATACATCATGCAATCACTAGTAGCACCAGCTAGTCAGTTCCCTGTCATTATCCCTACGTTTCCCGCTCATGTACATCGAAATCGTCACTGCAGGCATCATAATTCAGAAACTCAACACACCAATCATTGCATAGAAAATCACCCTCAAACTAGCATTTAATAATGGGCGGCAACAGCAAGACAGTTCGTCTTTAATTAACATTAATATAATAATGAAAATAGCAGCACATGTATTTATAAGCAAAAAGCATTACTGTCATCCACACAAGAAAGGCCACCATCACATAGTTGGTCCTCCTCCCACCCTGCACCTCCTTTCTGTGCTCCTTTTCCTTTCCCTGCTCCTTCTTCTTTTTCTCCTCCGCGTCTTTCAGATGCTCCTTCTTATTCTTATCCTACCCCTCCCTCTCTTGCTCCAGCTCTTCCTCCTCCTCCAGCTCTTCCTCCTCCTCCAATTATTCCTCCTCCTCCAGCTCTTCCTCCTCCTCCAGCTCTTCCTCCTCCTCCAGCTCTTATTCCTTCTTCGCCTCCTTCTGCACTTCATCTCAACTCCTCCTCCTTCTCATGCTGATCCTGCTTCTTATCCCTATTCACCCGGCCCTCTCCTCCTACAAACCTCATTCTCCTCCTTTTCCGTCTTCTCCTCCTCTCCTCCCTCCCCCGCACCCCTAACCCCAACACCTCCTTGTCCTCCTTCTCATCATGCTCTTCCTTTATCTCACCCTCTCCTCCTCTTCCTTTATCCCACCCTCTCCTCCTCTTCCTTTATCCCACCCTCTCCTCCTCTTCCTTTATCCCACCCTCTCCTCCTCTTCCTTTATCCCACCCTCCTCCTCCTCCTCCTCCTCCTCCTCCTCCTCCTCCTCCTCCTCCTCCTCCTCCTCCTCCCTCCTCCTCCTCCTCCTCCTCCCTCCTCCTCCCTCCTCTTCCCTCCTCCTTCCTCCTCCTTCATCCTCCTCTCTTCTCCTTCCTCCTCCTTCCTCCTCCTCCCTCCTCCTCCCTCCTCCTTCATCCTCCTCCCACCTTCTCCCTCCTCCTCCTCCTCCTCCTCCTCCTCCTCCTCCTCCTCCTCCTCCTCCTCCTCCTCCTCCTCCTCCTCCTCCTCTTCCCTCCTTCTCCTCCCTCCTCCTCCTTCCTTCTCCTTTCTCCTTCCTCCTCCTCCTCCCTCCTCCTCCTTCCTCCTCCCTCCTCCTCCTCCTCCTCCCTTCTTCTCCTCCCTCCTCCTCCCTCCTTCTCCTCCCTCCTCCTCCCTCCTCCTTCTTCCTCCTCCTCCCTCCTCCTCCCTCCTCCTCCCTCCTCCTCCCTCTTCCTTCCTACTCCTCCCTCCTCCTCCCTTCTCCTCCCTCCTCCTCCCTCCTCCTTCCTCCTTCCTCCTACTCCTCCTTCCTCCTCCTCCCTCCTCCTCCTCCTCCTCCTCCTCCTCCTCCTCCTCCTCCTTCTCCTCCTCCTCCTCTTCCTCCTCCTCCTCCTCCTCCTCCTCCTCCTCCTCCCTCCTTCCTCTCCCTCCCTCCTTCCTCTTCCTCCCTCCTTCCTCCTCCTCCCTCCTTTATCCTCCATCCTTCCTCCTCCTTCTTCTTTTTCTTCTTCCTCCTCCTTCTTCTTCCTCTTCCTTCTTCTTCCTCCTCCTTCTTCTTCTTCCTCCTTCTTCTTCTTCCTCCCTCCTCCTCCTTCTTCTTTCCCCTTCCTCCCTCCTGCTCCTTCTTCTTCTTCCTTCCTCCTCCTCTTCTTCTTCCTCCCTCCTCCTCCTCCTCCTCCCACTCCTCCTCCTCCTCCTCCTCCTCCTCCTCCTCCTCCTCCTATTTATTTTCGTTGTCATAATTATCATAATCATCATCAGCAGGTGCAACAGTACCAGCGTCTGCGGCATTGCCGTTGTCTTCGCCATCGTCATAAATATTTTCATCATTATCATCGTTAGCATTGCTGTCGTCGTCTACGTCGTCGTTGTCGTTAAGTCTCTGCTGGCCCCAGCCATGCCCCTCTCTGCTGTCCTGCATCTTTGATCCTCTTGAGAAAGTAAAATATTCTGCTAACAAATACTTTAAGATCACTTCCGTCACATGACAGTAGTTCTTTGTCAGAATCCGTAATATACTTCCTGGTGGCGTATGAGCAACCCTTGGGACAGACCGTGTGCATGCCCTGGAACTGCACAATGATCACCGCACACTGACGTGAACTACGACATTTCATTTCACCTCAGGGTATACATGTGGCCATTACATCTTTGCTTCCATCTCCTCTTTTTTTATTACACTCTCATATAAGGTTGCGCCCTTTTCTCGTACAAGCTCATGTAGAGATATGCACGTAGTATTGGTCTCAACCCCTAAATATATCATGCCAAGTAGGTACCTGGTATGTTTCTGGCGCTGCTTGTACGGTGGAATCTTCCAGGCTCCACTGCAAACACGTATGCGTTACACTCAAACACTAAAGGTCTCCTTAAAAAGGGTACCAAATATCAGTGCAATAATTTACTCACGAGGATTTGAAGGGTTTTCAGAATGTATGGCATCCATTGTCATCGAATAGTTTGTAGTTTTACTTCCTCTGAAACATATTCACTACCTGCGATAATTCACTGCTCGCAATTGATTTGTTTCAATCTGTTTAATAGCCACCGTAATGCAGAACCGTTTTGATGTTCAGACAAAATGCAAGGAAACTGGGTATAGTCTAAAGTCTGCGTAAACTTTCAAATTGATGTCTTCATGGCAATGTACAGATTGGTCATGTTTGAACGATAGACTTTGCAGAAGATATGCCAGTGACAGAAAAAGCAACACGTCCCTTATAACAGTGAAACAAGTCTTAAAGCTCTCGTATTCTTACAGCCAATTGAACGATTTCCCGATGATCCCATCAATTTTATCTGTAATTTACTTTTCATCAATATGAAGGGCATAAAACCCTTTAAGCTCGTTCAGAACTGCATGCAAGGTGAAGTATAAAAGCTCATAATGTCCACATGTTGGGAATGTAAGAAACAACATTTTTTCTTAATCTTCTGCCGTGTTTCTAACAATAAAGTTGTACTCTATTTAGGCGATGATGACGCGTGCTTCACCGATGTTTTGACTTGCCGTATGTGATTTTGGGACTTACAGCACCTGTCAATGACGTGGATAAGCATGTACCTTGAAGTCGGATGTACACGCTGCTGTTGTGGCTGATACTGCATCCGGATTGACTGGTCAAGATACGTGGGTGGAAGATTGATCTTTAAGAGTGTGGAACCCGTTGTTGGTCATTTAGTTATTGGGTCTGCAAGCAAACCGCTTTTTCTAGGAATTAGTGGCACACAAGAAATCATAACCGAAGATCGGCATGAATGTATCAAAGCTATATACAGATTACATCAATAGTTCATTCAAATTGCTAAATTATAAGGATCAAATTATGGGTCGAGTTCGAGCCACAGTGAGGTTTATATTATCACATGCATATCATATATCTCTGTAGAGAACTACACCTGTTTATCATTACACAGCTTGTACGGCCTATTCGTGTGCAACAGTATCACGCGTGAGTCACTCCGTCCTTCACTCACACTGGGTGCCACGCCTAATTGGAACACAGCTAAAGAGGACTTTGCCTTTATGAAACTCTCTCCACAGAGTGCCCTGCTGGGACATATGGAGCCAACTGTTCCTCCAACTGCAGCTCCAACTGTCAGAACACCACCTGTGATCACATGACCGGCGACTGTCCTGGAGGACTGTGCAAGTCTGGGTGGACTGGGACTAAGTGTGACCACAGTGAGTCTTCGTCCATTGTCTTTTTCTGTGTCCCTGTCTCTGTCATATGATTATGTTGTATCTTATTTTCCTATTCTCTCTTTATCTTTTTCTCTCTCTTTCTCTCTCTCTCTCTCTTTTATCTTTCTCTCACTCTCTCTCTCTCTCTCTTTCTCTCTCATGGAACAACTGTGGCACATTGGACGAGAAGAGTTTCCTTCGTAGTTTGAAACAAAGACTGCGAGACTGTTACCTGCAAAAATGGAGCTCGGCACTTGACGAAAGCAACACATTTGGTTTTTATAGGACTTTTTAAGTAACATTTGAATGTGAGCAATATTTATCATGTTTAAACATAAGAAAATTTCGTGATGCGTATATTTGTTTCCGCTTTGGATGTAATGATCTGAAAATATATTTACGGTCGAGAAAAGATGATAATTTGGACAAGAACTGTCCATTCTGTGACGAAATTGACAACGAAGCACACTTTTTATGTAACTGTCGTATGTATAATGACATTAGACAGAAATATTTAGTCAGACATTTTAAATAGGTATATCCTTCAGATTTAACACATTCTATGATTGGAAAAGAGCCCAGGATGACTCGAGATATTTCCATGTTTATATTTTATGCATTTGAACGTCGCACGCAGAAACTGCAAGAGATTTCAGCAGACGCTCAAGATGAACATTAAATAAAACTTGACATAACTAGAAAAAATTTACCATAATGTACAATTGTTCATTGTATTTGAACTTACATACTGACGAGTTTAATATGTCACTTTATCTTCAAAAGATTATGTTCTATTTTGACTCATACATCTGATATGCTAACTGTTTACTGTGTACACATGTGTATATTCCTACGTGATGGGTCATCGGCCGCAAATAAAGAATCATTCAATCTCTCTCTCTCTCTCTCTCTCTCTCTCTCTCTCTCTCCATCTACCTATATGTATGTGTGTTTGCCTTTCAGTCTCTCCATATTTCTGTTTGATCCATGTATTTGCCTACATCCTTTGCATAGTGTGCGCGTCTACAAATAAACCGATTTGCACAGTTCATTCTAGTGGCGATTTTATTTACGGTCACAGGCCTCGAGGAAGTCCATGGCCTAGCTTGGTTCATCACAGAGCAAAGCAATTGTGGCGGAAAGAGAGCTTCATATGTACTCAAACGTTCTCCACAGCGTGCACTGCCGGAACCTACGGACAGAACTGCACTTCCACGTGCAGTTCCAACTGTCAGACCTCTCCCTGTGATCACGTGACT
>JAWQFJ010003029.1:0-85000 GCA_034096865.1 Theodoxus fluviatilis
ATGACAAATAGTTGAAAGAAAATCCCTTCCCCAAAAATGGCCGTCCCCAAAACAATAACAAACCACCACAACACCTCTGGCTCACACGAGTCTAACGTTGAGACACCCTCGCCCCAGTGGGCGGGGCCTCAGTCGACTTCTAGGAACTTGACCCGGCTCAGCCAATCACAGCAGCCGCTGAGCTTGGCGTGGGCTCGGGGTCACTGAATTAGCATACAATAACAGCACGTGCCCGTGCCTCTACAAGCGCTCGCTCTTACAGCGGCTAATTAAATCTCTCCCTCCACCGTCACGCTGGCGGCAGGGAGAATACACGTTAGACAACCAGATAGAAAACTCAACTCCTCTCACAAGGATTAGTTTAGCGTACAGTAGTTCATTCACCCGATCTCTCCCTCCTGCAGCAAGGTTGGGGCAGCGTCTCTAGATCCTTCTGCAGAGGTTAAATGGATAGCGTCCTTGACCTACCATTGTGGGTTTTGGATAACCACTTACTCTACTCTGGTGCCATAGCACTGGGATCACAGTCTCTGAAAGTCCAGCTACCTCTCATTGGATTAAGGTTATAACAAGAAGGGCAAAGCCCATACGACTCACATGCTTGACCTTGACCTTTATATGACCTTGACCTTCAGGTGACCTTCAAGGTCAAGGTCAAACAACTAAACCTACCAATGACATCATACACTAAGAAATGATTTACACATTTTTTCCTACTAAAAATACACGTGACCTTGACCCAAGGTCAAGGTCATCCAAGGTCATGCAACACAAAGCTCTTAATTCAAGACATAGGAAGCACAATGGTGCTTATTGGCACTTTCTACCATGAGATATGGTCAATTTTAGTGGTTCACTACCCCATTTTGGTCACATTTCATAAGGGTCAAAGTGACCTTGACCTTGACGATATGTGACCAAATGTGTCTCATGATGAAAGTATAACATGTGCCCCACATAATTATTAAGTTTGAAACAGTTATCTGCCATAGTTCAGGGTCAAGGTCACTTCAAAATATGTATACAATCCAACTTTGAAGAGCTCCTGTGACCTTGACCTTGAAGCAAGGTCAACCAAACTAGTATCAAAAGATAGGGCTTGTTTTGACCTATATACCACTTGTAGCTAAGGTCGCCATTCTCAATAATGTGGGAGAAAATTGGGAAAATGTGAAAAATGACTGATTTTGAGACCACATTTATGGCTCCTTGACCTTGAAGCAAGGTCAAGTCACTATGTATGTTTTTTGAGGCCTTGTCATCATACACCATCATGCCACATTTGGTGTTGATAGACTTAATAGTCTCCGAGAAAAATGCAACGTTTAAGTTTTTTACGCCCGGACGGACGCCCGGACGCCCAGACGGACGGACGGGCGGACGACACGGCTCAGTACATAGACTCACTTTTGCTTCGCATGTGAGTCAAAAAGCCAAGCTTACCATACAGTTGCTTCTTCCTCTCACAGGAAAGAACACACATAATCCCAGCATAGCTGACTCCTGTACCCTCAGTGTCCGAGAGCGCGCGAGGTTCCAACCTCCGCCTCTTCGTCGTCGTACCAGCGTTCTATGGTAGTCCCGGCGGGAGCGGCTCTCCCGTCCCCTCTCGTAGTGGTTCCAAGGCACCAAGGATCCGTCCTGTCGACAGTCTCCAGTGGGACGAGTCACTCCAGTGACTCGTGGGATCTCCCCAGTCGATGGCGTCAAGCGTCCAGCGGCAGGCAGCAGTAGTCCGGAATGGCGCCGGCCCTCCCTACTCCCACCCTGCGACGAGACTACGCTAACTAGACCCGTAACTGCTCAGATAGCGAGTTACAACGTGACCTAGCCACGTTCACGCACTGTACTGTGCGTATAGAGAGAGTGCCTAGACACAGCATCAGATAACTTATCTCGATCCTTCTAGCACCTCTACAATTTTTAGCTTGCAGGTCAAAGGCCCGTAGCCTGCTGCAACCGCACGACTCAGCGTGCCACGTGTCTGCGCTACACGTGTGGACGTGGACGAATTCTACTAATAGGGCAATTTAGAGAACAATGACCGCTTTACACTTAGCGTCATTTCGTCGACTCATGGTTCTTTGACAGTTCTGCTTCTGCTCAAACGACACCATAGCACGTATGTCCTACGTCACATATGCCTAACAGCATATTCAGAACTTGCAACGTATCCTATACTCGATTTATCCTCTTGAAGGAACGATATAGATACAATAGGGGAATAATACAGACTATTGACCCCCAGCCACAACCTCAAGTTGCGGAAGCAAGTAATCAGCAACACTACGAAGTAGTGAGTAACGAACGAATAACGACGAGTCTGAAAGAAACAAGGTACCGCGTGTCACTGACTGATGACACAGCCACTCCCTTGCACGCATCATTCATTCAGCCACACGGCCCAGAATTCGAGAATGATGAAACACGCCTTCACACAGGCGTTACCCCAGAGAAACCCAATTAGTTTAACCCCGTTATTTTGAGTAATGCATTTCCCTTTTCCCCACACACCCCTTTTCATAGGATATAACTGATGGGCGAACAAGAGACAATTTCCCGCCTTACCCACATCTTGCAACGGCTTAACTTATATGGCATTTCCCCTCCCAATTTACACATTAGACCATAAGAACGAACGAGACCCACCTCAGCAGACTGAAACGACGGTTGTCACCTTCGTGTGATGCCACACAGCGAAGAGGCGATAGCACTCGCACCAGACAGCGTGTCCCTGCGAGTCTATAGCGGAGTACGCTACAACGCGTCCTGCTTACCCAACCGGCAAGCGTGAAGTGATCTTTCCTGGCGCCAAAACGCTCAACGGTCACTCGCCCCGATCTCATTAGCCAATGAGATTATTCGATCCCTATCACGTGGATCATAAAGGCACGAGGACGTACACGTGGGGAGCAAAGTCCACGAGGAGCATCCCCGCAACTCGTGATGAGAACATTCTATCATACCCCCCAAAATGATCATAATGACCTCCCCCCACCCCCGGCGGGTAGCAACGAGCCATGCCCTCTGACCTTCGTTACTATTAATAAGCGCCCAGCGCTCGTCTCCAGCGTACCAGCTAAAGACAATTTGAACGGGTTATGATTTCTCATCTTTTCTTCTCCTTTCTTGCGCAATCTTGCGACACTGTTAGTTTACAACTTTGACTGAGATAAAGCCCTTTAATCTCATCAAATGGTGCTCCTCATGTTAGGAAACCTGCAGCTGAAAGAATCATAATGATCAATGGAGAGAAGAAAAAAAATCTTGTGAAGGTGTTGATCTCCAAATCATTGGTAAAAAAGCTGATAAATGTAATTGTTGAATGATACTGAGAAAAATTGTATATGTGCTAACAAGCTATTGGCCAATCCCATATCAGCCTGCAAGGTATTTGTCAGTTCCTACTGTAAAAATAAATAAATAAATAAATAAATAAAGAAGTAAATAAATGAAAAATAAATAAATGTGGGAATACTCTATTTTAATCAGGGTTGGCTGTCTCAAGCTGAATTGATGACATCCACAAATGTGTTTGGCTTGCCTCCTGCAGGTGTGGAGTTTTCCCCCACTCAAATCAGAATGGTGTTGATGTTCTTATATGTTCTCATACTCATAGGACAACTGTTGTTATTTTTTTCATGTTGCTTTCTCAAGGAGTCCTGTACCCTGCAACAACATGATCTGTCCTTCATCAGAGGGACTGTGCAGAGAAATAAAGGTGTACATCACCTCCTCATGCTGCTGTCCTAGCCTCTGTACCGCATTCTGTGGTGACGCTTGAGTTTGAGCATCCATACTTGAAGTACCACAACCTCTGCATCCAGAAGAGAAGTTGGAACAGCTTTTCTTCTACTCCACCTCCTGAATAAGTTTTTACTTATGTTCCTTTGACTTATCTCAGTTGTATTACTAGTGCTAGTAGTAATCTACAAAGACTGATAGGCCATAAACTTAGATAGGCACAAGAGTAAAATATTGTCATTATAGAATATGTTGCATAAATACAAGAGAGAAAGAATAACTGGACTCTGAACTTATCAAATCAAAACCTGTCATTTGAGCATTGCTTATTTGATGCCAGCAGGGGAACATGAATGAAGAATGAGGTAGTGGGAAGAGGTTAATTTGCAATGCAACTACAATAGAAGCACTGGCATGAGTGGTGTATTCTGTAGCAGTTTGGAGCACAGATGTAATGTCTGAAGATGTTCTCATTGTAATCATTGTTTGCTTGTTGCTGCTGTATCCAAACTGCAGTATTGCATTTGATGTCTGAATTGTAGATTACATGTATAGGCCACCATGTATTGGTAATGGTGGTGTGCATGTATATGTTTATGCACACATGTGTAGGTATGCATGTACATGAGCTTGTGCGTGTGTGTGCATATATTTTGTTTGGTATTTTTAATGTGTTTTCATGTGTATGTGTGTGTCTGTGTGTGTTCATGTGTGATACGTTTGGTATTCACATCTTTATGTCTTCATTGGGGGTGGGGGTGGGGGGTTCCCTTATATGTCGCCTTATATGTCCCCCTAGAAAAATGTTCAGCTGATGGATTGTTGATGGATGATAATTAGGAAAGGTCAAACCTGTCATATGTGAATATGGCCTTTATTAGGCCACAGTATACAAAAGAAGATTGAACTATCCTTAAAAAAGAGAAATTCAATCCACACACTAATAAGTTAGGAACTGTAGAGAAATGTAATGCACAATCATGATATGAGTGTATTTCATATTTCATTTGTAAATATTTGTTTAAATCGGGTGAATATTTGTTATTTTGCAATGACTATTCAAAACCTTAAAATACCCAAATGTGCACAACAACTTTCCCCCTCATATAATTTGACAATTTAGTCATTTATGTACTGCACTCAGTGTTCTTGATTTGCTTTTCTGAACTAAAACTCTTCAGGTGTGAAGAAAGATAGATTCACTCAAAAGCATTCTTGCAAAGTGTTTCCTTTAAAAACTTGCAAAGGGAAAGTTTTAATTGTTTGTAATTTTTAAACTATTTTTTAAAAGGAGAAAGTTACATCTGTTGCATTGATGACTATTTTTTAAAGACTGACATGTTCAAATCCCTATCACGAGTAGCCGACTCCTAAGTCTTCACACCCACACATTAGTATGATTAGTTCCATGGGTTGACTAACATCATAACAAACACAGCCGTGTCTTGCATGGAAGAACTTGACACTGCTCAAGTGAGGGGCGTCTTTCTGCATTCTGGAACTCGTTCCTTGAGGTCCTTGGACCACCTGGGGCTTCCTGGCGTCCTGCAGTGCTTGCTGTGGTGACAGCCCTTCACCTGCTGTCCAGAGGAGCTGGCCACTGGAGGCTCTGGCTTGACCAGGTGGCTCAGGCATTTGTTGAAGGAGGCCTGTCTAAAGCCAGCTGCCTGCACCTTTCTGTCCCTCCCCTCTGCCTTGCCCCTGTGGTGGGAACACGGCACTGACGGAACCTGCAGCCGACCGTGCTTGATGTAACGTTTTAGGTTTTCCGTTGCCTCTGTTCGAGTCAGGACAATGTCCAAGGGCTCTACCTCGTCCATGATGATGCTGGTCACTTGATCACCATCGGACGATGTGGAAGTGTCCGAAGGGTGATAAGACAGGAGGTTTGCAGACCCGGAGCCCAGCTTGGACCCTGCAGAAAAACATTTCTCCGACCTGAGGGAGGCCTGTCCAGGGGACTTCTGGCTTGGAAGCTTGACCTCTGGACTGGACAGGGGCAGCAAGGCCATCCTTCCAAAGCTGGTGTGGAGTGGGCCGCCATCTTCCTCACTTTTCGAGAAGAGGGCTTGGCATGGTGTATTGTGGAAATCCGTGTTGTGGTTGGATGAGGAAGACAAGGAATTACCGCAAGCTGCCATAGAGCTGGCACTCGGCTCCCACCCAGAACACCTCCCTTCTTCCAGCGTGCAAAAGACTTGAAGATGGAAATGCTTTACTGGGCTTGGAATGTTGGTGGCATGTCATGTGACAACTTGATTGCTGGTCACAGGTTTGGGTTATTTCTGCTTTCTGTTAATGAAAAGAATTAGTAGAAGCAATCTGGATTTTCCTCTCGCATGGGCCTTGTAGCAGTGGAAATAAAATGAGTTTTAATGTGACTTAGTTGAACTTGGGTCCTGCAGATTTGGCAAAGTATGCTGGTATGAGTGCCTAAAGACGCTAAGTGCCATTTGTTTTCCCAGAGATCACGTTTGTCTGGGTGGACATTTTCCTCAGCAAGTATGTCGTCTTAGGCAAGGTAGTCTGAGGGCCCGTTTTTCAAGAGAGGTCCTTGTACATCAGGAGGAAACTTTCTGGTCTTTGTGTGCCAATCTGAAGGGCAGGAATATGCAGAAAGCTTTGATAAAACCCAAATCCAAATTATGAGTGCACAGTAGAAAGTTTTCTTACACTAAATGACCCATGAATAGTGAATTTGTGTGCATATGTGTATGCTCATATGTATGCGTTTGTGTGTGTGTGTGTGTATTTCAAATTAGTGTTAGAATAACATTTAATCAGGAAAGACAGGCATATTTTAGTAATCAATCAAATTATATCATGTGGAGGTCACAGGAGAAACAGGCAGACTGCCTGCCTGCCTGCCTGCCTGCCTGCCTGCCTACCAGACAGACAGACAGACAGACTGACAGACAGACTGACACTGTGACAGACAGACAGACAGACAGAATTTACTAACTTACAAAATGTTTCTAAATTTAAACAAGAAGGGCAAAGCCCATACGACTCACATGCTTGACCTTGACCTTTATATGACCTTGACCTTCAGGTTACCTTCAAGGTCAAGGTCAAACAACTAAACCTACCAATGACATCATACACTAATAAATGCTTTACACATTTTCCCTACCAAAATACATGTGACCTTGACCCAAGGTCAAGGCCATCCAAGGTCATGCAACACAAAGCTGTTAATTCAAGACATAGGAAGCACAATAGTGCTTATTGGCACTTTCTACCATGAGATATGGTCACTTTTAGTGGTTCACTACCCCATTTTGGTCACATTTCATAAGGGTCAAAGTGACCTTGACCTTGATGATATGTGAACAAATGTGTCTCATGATGAAAGTATAACATGTGCCCCACATAATTATTAAGTTTGAAACAGTTATCTTCCATAGTTCAGGGTCAAGGTCACTTCAAAATATGTATACAATCCAACTTTGAAGAGCTCCTGTGACCTTGACCTTGAAGCAAGGTCAACCAAACTGGTATCAAAAGATAGGGCTTACTTTGCCCTATATAATATATATAGGTCAGGTATCCAATCTCAAAAACTTCAGAGAAAATGTGAAAAATGACTGTTTTTTAGACAACATTTATGGCCCCTCCTACCTTGACCTTGAAGCAAGGACAAGTCACTATGTATGTTTTTTTAGGCCTTGTCATCATACACCATCATGCCACATTTGGTATTGATAGACTTAATAGTCTCCGAGAAAAATCCAATGTTAAAGTTTTCGGACGCCCGGACGGACGAAACGGGTGAGTACATAGTCTCACTTTTGCTTCGCATGTGAGTCAAAAAGCAGCAAAATAAGAAGTGAGATAGGGATGGTAATGGGGGTGTTGAGATAACTTGGGGAGATTATGTGTTTTCTTAATGTGTGTATATTGATAATGCAACACAAGAAAGATTCCTTTTAAAAGATAAAACTGTCTTCTCTTATTTCATCTTATCTTGTTTCACCTATTTTGTTTTACTTTTTTAGAGTCCTTCTTTCAGTGTCTTAAATTCCATCAGAGTTCACATTATTTTCAAAACCTGATTGCAAAACTGGTGGGCTGTAAAACCTCATCAATCTAATCCCCACCTCACCCCTTATCAAATCCTCCTCCTTCCTTTCCTCTGGCTATCCTTCCTTCCGTCCTTCTACCTTCCTTTTCTTTCTTCTTTTTTTCTTCCTTCCTATTTTTGTTTTATATTCTGTTACTCCCACATTCCAAGGCACTACCACAGTGGTTGTGACCCATTTCTACAGTGCTTACACAGCCATCACAGGGACGGACTGCCTTCCCCTACATCACTCCACCAAAGTGCTGTGTGCACAGCCGTATAGACATTGATGTGCACCTACTGAAATTTGATGCAAAATGGAATGTTTTTCTTTCAAATCAAGAGTGCAAAATTAGTTTAAATTTATTCATAAGAGACCGTTTTTTAACCCCCATCCCCAGCCCTCAACTCCACCCCTTTTGTAGATAATTAATGATTTCTGGGAATTAAAAAAAATCTTAAGCATGTAAATGTTCCCCAGAAAGAGAGTAAAATCTGTGTTACCTGCTGGCAGGTTTCTTCAAGACCTTCTATATTCTAATACCATGATACTTGCAAAGAGACCCTATCATTTGCCATCCAAATTTTTGCACACAAAAAAACCTTTCTTTGACAGAAAAGCTCAGAATTTTTATTATTGAAGTGTTGTTGGGTTTTTTGAAAATGTTTATTAGGCTACTCCCTATAGGATGATTAAATTATTCGTGTCCTGTGAAGGGAAATAAATGTGCACAAATACAATCTGCACAAGCTTGTTATATGTAGTTTTATTAAAAGCAAGAGGAAATGCAGGCAATGTACTTACATTCTCTGAATCCTTTAAAACTAGTTTCAGCACGTGGAGAAAATAGCATCTGCTAGATATGCACCAACATGATTATGATGATGTAGGCTATACTATAGCCTAATACAGAGTGCTTTGGATGCAGCAGAATATCCGCTACATAACGATGTTGTAGCATGTCTTTAATGCAACACACTACGTTAAGGCTGCAGCTTTCGCACCCTCTTACGATGACTTTACGTACGATTGTGTTTAACAATTGACAAACACTGAAACAGGTCTAAGCTTCGTCTGCTGCAGGTGAACGTGAAGAGCACATAATAACTTTGCAGTCATTGCAAAAGGAGTGCAAATTGTCGACACCCCGCTTGCTCACACATACACACACATATTTGCTTCATCAACATGTTGATTCGTTTCAATGCCAAACTGGTTACCTGACACAACCCCAAAGGACTCGTCAATATTCAAAACGTCAACAGCGCTGAAGGCTCACTGCGTAGAGACCACAAAATACACGCGTGTCACTTCCGCTCTACACAAAGGAAAGACAACTCTAGCTACTGGTCCATCCACAAAGTACACGTCGTCTAGTGCAGCAGAAGAATTCGACATGAGAAGATGGAGCAGGCGCGTGTGTTACTACTTCACGCATTTCTCTTAGTTCTCCTATGCTTTCTATCTTTAGGTAAGTGCTGACTTTGTCTTCCATTTATTATGCAAGATCAGAACTTATCCATATCGTGTGCCACATTAATTTTTCAACTGAACTTGGGTTTACGTACGGTAGTCGGTACCTACCCCCTTCCATTCTAATCTATGACCATGGATGCCGGGCAGGGAGCAGCCTGTTCGCACGCAGTGGTTAGCCAATCATATGTTGTTTGATTAAGTTGCTTTACTTTATCGAAACTTCGTGGACAATCGCCCTCTTTCCTTCGATTCGACCACGTGCTTCTTTTTGCAAGTTAACAAAGCGCCCTCTCGTAGCCATGAAAAGGGCAACATCTTGTTTTGCAGCTCTACTTAGGCAGTTCAGTTGCCGCTCCAGAACCTCACACTGCTCACGTGCTGATGTAAACTTTCCAGAGTTTTCGTTGGAGATAAGCGCGCAGCCTGCAGAATTCGAAGGATACTTTTTGACATGCTACTTCGCGCCTCGTGTATCAGAATCTAGTAAATCAATGTGGGCTTGCAATTATCCTTTTCGTATTTTTAATGAATCGTGCTTGTATACCGTTTCTAGTCCATGATTTGTGGAAATGTTCCGACATGTTTTAAGATCTAGCACAGGTGGCCTTTTCAGAAGTTTGTGTCATACTCATAGCAAGCTAGACCAACAATCTTAATGTCTATGTGTTGAAAATTTGAATTGTACCGATTTACGTAATTTCAGGCAGCAGTGATGAAGTGTATGAATCTGTGGACACAGAACCACCCTTTGTCCTGGAGGAATACATCTACTTTGAAATCACAGACCCACATTCCTTGGCCTACTCCTACAGGGCAAGGCTGGCCAGAAACTTTGGCACAAGTTTTGTGAGCAGTCTCTCGTGATCCTTTCTGTGTGCTGTTGTGCATTTAAATCAGTCACTGTGTGGAGATTGTAACAAGTTGTAACCAGCACTTAAGTAAATGTATATATGGTGTATTTTGAAAGACTTAAAATGTTTTAATATGCCACCCTTTTCTCTGTGAGAGAAATAACTCACTTTTATGAGGAAAAAAGTGTGATATACCAAAAAGTGTCAAGGTACCAGCAGATACTACGAGACAAAGGGGATTGAAATTTTTCTTCCAGTAAGGAAGGTCTTATGATTTTCATGCTTTAGGATGAGCCTAACGTCAACTCAAGCAAGTGCAATAGTGAAATATGAAATAAAAGTACTCCTCATAGCTTTTTTACTTTCTTGCTAGCCTGAATGAATATTTTACCATTCTTGAAGATGAATAGGACTTGGTGTTGGGTTCCACAGGAGAGACCTCTCAGAGGGGCGGAGCTGATGCTGGGAGAACCTTATGAAGGCTGCAGCCAACTGACCAACGATGTGGCCAATGCCGTGGTCATGCTGATCCGAGGGTAGGTGTTTGCAGCTTTGACTTGTTTTGCCTTCTGTGTCATGTTGAGGGTGGCAGTAGTCTTTTACAATTTTTGTTCATGGAACACTGCTGTAAGTCAAAGCAGTGGGTACTTGGGTCTGTGTCAACACCAGCATGCAGCCTGTAGACACTTCTGTGAACAACCAAAAAACACCTCTCTTTGCTGTTGGTGCCAAAATGACTTTTGTTGGCTACCATGTAATTGCATTCACCCAATGTCTTGTCTTGTGACTGTTCCGTGAGTGCGAGGCTGAGTCAATCTATGTAAAAGACAGGCAAGTAAATCAATATGCTAGCCAGAGAAATAATCTCTCAAACAGATTACTATAAATTGAATCAAAACTCTGCTATATCTTGTAAGCTCATGTATTCCAGCATCTCTTGATTGCACTGTAAGATGTGCATGTCACAGAACCAAAGACTCAATACACAAATTAAGTCGGGAGTTCTTATAGTTGATGGATGTATTTCATGTTTTGTAACTCTACAGTATGTTTCCCGACTTCCACACTTACCGCAGCATGACATTACTCTTTTGTCATATGGACCGTTCGTTACACACACAAAAATTCTAGGACACCAATGTACATTTAATACTCTCTCTTCTTCACACACATGCCCATATGAGTGTGCACACACACATGCAAGCACACGGGCACACACTCCTCCTTTTCCTCCGCCTATCTCTCTCTCTCTGCCACCCTGACCCATCCCCCTCACCTATCCTCAATCCCTTCTCTCCCCTACTCCATGTCTAGTCTGTTTTGTTTTGTTTTTTTACAGAGGCTGCTCCTTCCTGACCAAGGCTCTGAATGCCCAGAAAGCCAAGGCACTGGCAGTGCTGATTGCCGACCATAATGAACACAATGATGAACATTTGGTAGACATGGTGGATGACAAAACCAACCGGAAGGTCGCCATTCCTGCCATCTTCGTCATGGGAAAAGATGGGTGAGTAGTTGGGTGCTTAGTTGGGTGCTTGATCATTGTGGTTGCAAGCCATCAACTTGCAGAAAGGGGGCAATGGATGGATGGATAGTTTTACGGCCTATCAGCCTTTGCAGGCTATGTAAGGCCATTAGGCATGAAAGCCACTAGAACAGTTTTGAGTAAATGCAAAACTGGTCACGGTGTCCCTAGTTGTTCACCTCTTACGAATCACGTAGGGAGATGCGGTGGGTCTATTCTTACCCCAAACCCACAGGGGAAGCAAGAGCGCGAGTTTATTGACAAGCCTTGAAACTGCAGTGCGCAGTTTTGCATTAACTCATTCAAGGCGCAGAATTTCTAGTGCGTCTATCCCCTGGAATAGCAGGAAAATGGACCAAGTTTGAAAAATCGTAGTAAAATAAATACTGTAGCTACAAAGCTAAACTTGGTATGGCTAGAAAGGTCTTTCTTTGCCAAAACTAGCCAAATGCTGCACTTTGTCAAGCTAAGAAAACACTACACTTGCCATGACAGTAAGTAGAGCCACTATTTTGAAAAAATAGGTCTTTCACCCAGCTCTCTTTCTCAGAGTGCCCACTGCTTGTTTCTTGGTCTAGAGCTCTATATAAAAAAGTGAACTTCAAAATATGGTACAAAAACACACTGGAGAAATTTTGTGATGATTGTGTTTATTAGTCCTGAGTTACAACCAATATGAGCCTACAATGAACTACCGAGCAGCTGATGGCGAGGTCGACTTAGTTTCATCCTCGCTCTCTGATACCTCATCATTAGCGAGAGAAAAATCACTACTATCATCATCATCATGAAAGGGATCATCACAAAAACACACTGGACAAATTTTGTGATGATTGTGTTTATTAGTCCTGAGTTACAACCAATATGAGCCTACAATGAACTACCAAGCAGCTGATGTCGAGGTCGACTTAGTTTCTGCCACCATGACAACTTCGCTCTCATCCTCGCTCTCTGATACCTCATCATTATCGAGAGGAAAATCACCACTATCATCATCATCGTGAAAGGGATCATCTACATCAGTTCCTATCTCATACAAAGCATCCTCTTCAGCATCAGAACCCTCCTCTATAGCAATTTCCACTTTCTCACCCACCTTGTGCTATCCACGCTCGGCCGCCATCGCTGTTTACTTCGTGCCTCCTAGTGCATCGTTGATAAAGGTTATGGTCTGGCCGGGAAAGATGTGTGTGAATCTAAAGCTGGCAAACTATAGTACAGAGACTAATTGAAGACTAGACTAGTTCCCTAAACCATATTTTCCTTGTTGTAAGGGGGCAAAAATATGCTAATGTGGTAGGCTCTATTGAGCCTACGCGCCGCCAACGACTATGTTCGCCGCATAGGCTCATATGAGCCTACGCGCCGCGAATGAGTTAAATGCCCTGCCTTTTGACTTGGGGTTAAATGTAAAGGTATTAAAAGACCCAGTGATGGAGAAATAAATCATTGTAGCAAGGGATGTGTACTTGCCATGGTTTCTGTCTGAAGCATTACACCCAACTTTTACCATCTCTTGCAGAGCTATGATCAGGCGGGAGCTGGAGGAGATGGGCCTGATGTCTGCTGTGATCAACATTCCAGTCAACATGACTGGGGTGCCCATCACCAAAGTCCACCAGCCACCCTGGACATTGTGGTAGTCAACTGCCAGTGTCCCCTCTTTGAAATGGAATACTCCTTTCCTACACACCTGCTTCTTCTGTATTTATGTTTCTGTTGTTTCTCATATAAAGTCTTGATCCCCTGCTTACACTCCTCTCTGCACTTCAACACACACACATCCTTGTCCACTTAAATCCTTTTCTGTTGAAGGTGAACATTGCAAAGGTCTGTCAGGAGTTAGATGGTCTCAGGAATGCTTAGTGCTGCTCACTGACCTTTGTGGGTGTAGGGTTGTGGATCATGACTTAAGATGTGCCAAGGGACCTTCTGATCTCAGATTTGTAATGACTGAATTGTCTTTCCAACATTGTTCTGACCTTATCCATGTGTGTCAAGTTACTGTGTTGGTGTGTACGCTGAGGCAGCTGCAAATGGAAAGAGATTATTCACTGATATCAGGTATTTTTCCTATCATGTCAATTCCAATTTGATCCTAGAAAATGTTTATGGACTCCCATAGTTGCATGACCACAATGACAACCACAGTTGCCTTTGGACACAAATGTAGTGGGCTAGTGGTGCTGAATAATTTTGTTTATGCAGTTTGGCTCAAGTAAAGTGCAACAGTGCTGTGTTTTGAGTAGGCATACACTATCTATGCATGACTACTTATTGTTCATATTACTGAAATTCGTTTGTGTGCTTTTTTCACTGTTTTGCATGGAAGGGGTGAGGGTTGTGTCAGATGCAAGGATGCAAGCTGCAGTCATTGTGCAAGGCAATGATAGTGTTGTGACAATCATGTGTGGGCGGAGGCATCTACAGTACCATGTGCCTTAAGACATTGCCTTTCATATATAATGAAGACAGCCCTTTGTTGTGAGCCACTCTACTTCAAAGGAAATGTCCACGTTACCAACAGCTGTTATGACCTTACAAAAGCTTAATGCATATTGACATTGATCATATTTTTATGATAATTTTGTTCAATTTCCTTTAAAGCGCATGATCTTGAGCCTTGCATTAAATCATCTTGTTTTTTCCAGTTTCAAAATAAGCAAAGAACCTGATAATAATCAAATGCCAAGTCCGTAGTTTGGACTATTCGAGTCAGTGGAGCAACTCCAGTGCCAGGAATCACTTGGTTTCTGTTGCATTCTGAACTGATGGAATTGTGAAGGGTTCTCCTCAGTCTTTGAAACATATCATTCTGGGAAATGAATGGAAAAAAAGCAGTAAATGTTCATCCATATTAAAGTTAAATGTGAATCTGATGTGATGAACTTCAAACACTTGGGGCATTGAGTTAGACATTATGCAACGCTGATAACACACAAGTCCCATATTTCATGACCGTTGACTTCATCCCAAAATGTTGCCAATCTAGTCGAACAGCATTGCAACATCTTCCTCCAGGTAGAAAGGCCTTTGTCCATGGTGGGTGGAGGGTTCAACAACTTTCATTATTCCTATATCAAATTGTGCCATTCTTCATGTTCAGCATGTTTTCATGTGTGTGTGTTTGGGTGTGTGTGAATTCAACTCTAATCACAACATCCTTGTTGCATGAAGAGCTTGGTAGATTTGTCAACTGTTGATTTATCTGTGATAATGAATAAATTATTTGCAATTTTCTGCATCCAATTGCCTTTGTACATCCAGTGTGTTTGAAGAGAGATGGCATCAGGCTGAAAGGTATATGCACTTTTTGGTTCTCTTGCCCTCGGGGGCCACGCAACAGACCAGTGCCGTAGTCAGCATGCGTCTTCATTAATGCAACAGTGGAGAAAATTTTCACCCATACATTCTACTTCTAGTCTGTTGGGGGTCAGAATAGACTCACCGCATTTCCCTATACGATTTATAAAAGGCAAACTAGGGAAATCGTGGACTTGACATGAGATTATTATTTCATTGATTTTGTGATTGATATTCGTACATAGCCTAGAAAGGCTGATAAGCTGAAAACTTATTCGTTCACTCATTCTGGTATTGGAAAAGGCAAGCCACAAAAACATACATTTAATTTCAGAATCATGGGGATATTTTTGGCCCACATGCGAAGCAAAAGTGAGTCTATGTACTCGCCCGTTTCGTCCGTCCGGGCGTCCGTTTAAAACTTTAACGTTGGATTTTTCTCGGAGACTATTAAGTCTATCAACACCCAATTTGGCATGATGGTGTATGCCGACAAGGCGTCAAAAAAACATACATAGTGACTTGACCTTGCTTCAAGGTCAAGGTTGCAGGGGCCATAAATGTTGTCTAAAAAACAACAATTTTTCACATTTTCTCAATTTTCTCTGAAGTTTTTGAGATTGGATACCTCACCTATATATGGTATATAGGGCAAAGTAAGCCCTATCTTTTGATACCAGTTTGGTTTACCTTGCTTCAAGGTCAAGGTCACAGGAGCTCTTCAAAGTTGGATTGTATACATATTTTGAAGTGACCTTGACCCTGAACTATGGAAGATAAATGTTTCAAACTTAATAATTATGTGGGGAACATGTTATACTTTCATCATGAGAAACATTTGGTCAAATATCATCAAGGTCAAGGTCACTGACCCTTATGAAATGTGACCAAAATGGGGTAGTGAACCACTAAAAGTGACCATATCTCATGGTAAAAAGTGCCAATAAGCACCATTGTGCTTCCTATGTCTTGAATTAATAGCTTTGTTTTGCATGACCTTGGATGACCTTGACCTTGGGTCAAGGCCACATGTATTTTGGTAGGAAAACTGTAAAGAATTTCTTAGTGTATGATGTCATTGCTAGGTTTAGTTGTTTGACCTTGAAGGTCACCTGAAGGTCAAGGTCAAGCATGTGATTCGTATGGGCTTTGCCCTTCTTGTTTTTCTTTCTAAATGAACTTGTTTTTGTTTTGTTTTTAATTAAATCTGGCAGCAAAGCTAGTCTGTGAAGAAGCACCTGGGGTTTAACCGACAGCAAGTTGGTATGGACATTGCCGAGACAGACTGTATGGATGGGACATTCCAAGTTGCCTCTCTCCCACGAACTGCCACAGCTGCTCCAGGCCCAAGACAACCCCAGACATATCCTCACCCCTATTGGCCAATTGGACCTTCACTGCTCAGAGCAGAATGACCCTGTGGTGTATGGTTATATCTTCTCTTAGGTGGACTATCAGCCTTTGCAGGCCAGGCAAGGCCTCTTAGGAGGAGAGAGAGTGCCACACACAGGAAAGACTGGACAACATTCCCTCCTGTCAATTGGCATCCTGTAGATCCATCAGCCTTTGCAGGCCAGGCAAGGCCTCTTAGGAGGAGAGAGAGTGCCACACACAGGAAAGACTGGACAACATTCCCTCCTGTCAATTGGCATCCTGTAGATCCATCAGCCTTTGCAGGCCAGGCAAGGCCTCTTAGGAGGAGAGAGAGTGCCACACACAGGAAAGACTGGACAACATTCCCTCCTGTCAATTGGCATCCTGTAGATCCATCAGCCTTTGCAGGCCAGGCAAGGCCTCTTAGGAGGAGAGAGAGTGCCACACACAGGAAAGACTGGACAACATTCCCTCCTGTCAATTGGCATCCTGTAGATCCATCAGCCTTTGCAGGCCAGGCAAGGCCTCTTAGGAGGAGAGAGAGTGCCACACACAGGAAAGACTGGACAACATTCCCTCCTGTCAATTGGCATCCTGTAGATCCATCAGCCTTTACTGAGAAACACTGATCCATTACAAATGCACTCAAGACTGGGGTAGACTACAGAAATCTAAATCCAAGTTGGTCAGCATAGAATAAAATATTGGGAAAAGGTCATTATGAGGTGAGAAGAGCAATTAAATGACTTTTTGAACTTGCAAGATTTTCCATTGTGTAAATCCTTTCCAAAGCATGGGCAAAAAAAAAAATATTAATCCTTCTCATTTTACGAGCTTGGAGTGTGATTGCTCTAAAACCAAATGTTGCCCTCACTGCAACAATGTCAACTACCCACAGAGCGTGTAGAGTTATTATCATTCAAAACGCACACACACACACACACACAAACTTCACAGACAGAATGAATGTTAAATGTCTGAATATAAAGCTCTCCAAAATCATGTCTGACCATAACGTCAAATAGACTACTACTTAGTAGATGCAGTTCTATACATAACCAACAAAAACCACGAACATTCCAATAGTGTGAAATGCAATATTACAATAAACTTGAAAAACACTAATGAAGCTAATGTCACAACCAAAGAACACATTAAAAAAATCATAGATCTCATTCACCAGGCAAAGTATTGTTACAGGGAAAATAGCACACCGTCATATCACAAATGGAAAAAGAAGACTCAGAAAATGGTATAAAAACCAGCATGCATCTCAAGGGGGGCGAGAGAGATAGAGAGAGAGCGAGAGACAGAGCATGCAAGGCTGCTGGCATGCAAGTAGATGATGCAGGTGTAGTGGGGCATGATTGGAACAAGTACTCCTTCCACCAGCCTATCTACGTCTCCATTACAGGACCTCCCTACTTGGGACTAGTGTCATATGCTGGACACAGCATGCAATCAAACCTTTAGGCATCCACCTATTGATGTTGTAAGCAAGCATATGGACTCAAATGCTCCATTCCACAGAGGGCATCCAAATTTTTAGTTTTATACACAATCAGATTTGCAGAACATGCAGTCACACATTATCTACTGAATACACAGTAGCTTCCAGATCCCGTTTTCAAAATTAGTCACAAGTTTTTGATTGCAAACAGCTACAAGCATTGGCTGTATTAACAGTGTCCCAGAATTAAATATCAACAATGGTGTTTGCTGCAAGAACAATATTCTGGGGTCCAGATACACATATTTTAATGCACACATTATCATGTTGCCAAGTTTTCACTTGCCAACAGGCAGTCTCAAACAGTCAACTGCATACACAAGTTGGCCAATTTTCAGCAGCAAGCTGGACCACACATTCCGACACATCAACCTATCAGAGCCTATACAACATGAAAAAATCTGGGATGCATGCACATAGTCCCAAGCATTCTGCAGAAACTGACGGTAAGCTCAAGCTTTCTGCATCCACCTACAGTCTACAATTCCAAGGGGCAAAGTACACTATCCCTAAGAAACAAAGTATTCCAATGCTGAACTCCTAGCTGTGCCTTGACTGAACTTTCATTATCTCCCTCACATGCAAAGAACCTGTGGGCTGGAAGAGAGTCCTGGGTTGTCCCCGTTCCTGAAGCTTTGGTTCCACAGCAGGAAACATCGCAACAACAGGTGACTTATGGATGATTTATTTCATCCAGAACATTATTACAAACACACGTCCTCTCACATTCTGTATTTTAACAGACCTCTTGTACATTATCGCCACACAAAAATTCCTAGATTTAACAAAACTTACTTTCCTTCATGGGGGGGGGGGGGGGGGAGAGAATGAAAAGGGAAAAATAGTGGGATAAAGTCGTGATTGCCGGGAGCAAACCGTTTGGAACCATCATATGCTGAACTATGTACAAAATATCACCAACTTTATACAACAAAATAATAAATACTCTCTTCGACACTTCTCGGGATGACTTACGACGACGCTGGCGCTACATCAGACACGCAGTACGCAATAATATTAAACTCACAAAATCAAATGTACACAATTTGAGTGGTAAAGCACTTCACAATACCCCTACCATGGAGTTGAAGACGTGTGATGTGCATGGCACAAATAGACTGGGTTAAGGGCGACAGCAGGAGAGGAGACTTGGAAAGGCAAAGTGGAACTAACAGCCCAGTGACCCTCTCCAGGAAACACAGTCAGTGTGTTTAGGGACATCAGTCAGTGCCACAGCTCAAGACAATCACTACACAACTAGAAGCTTGCGGTAGTAGGTGGTCACTTCCTCAGTTATGGTAGATACAGACAGGTCAAGAAACATAAGTATCACAGTTTCATCTCCTTTTGGTAAGAAAGCAAAGGGAAATGTTTAACCCAACACATGTTCATCAAAATCACATTACTTTGGCAGTCTCGATCTTGCGAATGTATTTTGTACATTTCCATCTGGCTTACAAACGGCTAACTCACTCTCTCTCTCTTTCTGCCCTTGAGCTGCTTCACCTGTCAGGACCAACCTCCGATTAGGACAAAGGATTACACTGCTCTAACGGTACATCTTGCAAAGTGCAAAAAGCATAGTTGCTTCCATTATTCAAAAGCAATAATAAATTATCAGTCCCCTGTCACGTAAATGTAGAAGACCGATTTCATCGACAGACTGGAGGTTTAAAAAAAAGTGAAAGCCCACCCAGACTCTACAAGGTGAAATCACTGATATCAGTCCAGAGATCCAGTGTTAGTGGGGAGGGGGCTCCGTGTCAGAGGCGCGCGTGGGCTGCATGTTGTGTTTGAGCATGTTCCGCTTCGCAGACGCTGGGTTCATGCGACCCTCCCGGCCCTCTCTTGGGGAAGCCATCCTGCCCTGGGGGGAGTAGCCCACCACTCCCCCTCCGCTCCCTCCTCCCACACCACTGGCAGCCAGGAGACCTGAGGCTGAAGAGGCCAGAGTGTTGGAAATGGAGGCGGGAGCTGGGACTGGCCGCACGCCCCCTGAGCCACTTCCAGACCCCACACGGCCGCTGACCCCTGAGGGGGGTGGCTTGGGGATGGAGGGGCCTCTGTCCGCAGGGCGGGGGGCAACAGTCTTGGCACCCGCAGAGCCTGTTCCAACCTTGGGCGTCTCTGCTGCAGGGCTTCGGGTCTCAGGCTGTGGCTGTGGCTGTCCAGCCTCTTCCTGTTCCAGTTCTTCTTCCTGAGTTGGGGAGCGCAGTGCCTCCAGTAGAGCACTGGGGTCCTGACTGGCCTCTGCCAGCTGCAGCTCCCCTGACAGCGTGGACATCAGCAGTTCCTGCATGAACATGCCTCGGTCCTCATGCTCTCCTGGCCGGTTCTGCTCCATGCCCTCCTGTACGTCACCCTCGTCCAGCCTGAAAAAGCCACACAAGAGCTTCAGATAATACCATGGAAACAAGATTTACTGAGTTTAAGTGCCAGCATTTGTGTCTCGCCAAATGCTCTTTAGGTCAACATTGAAATGTGAGGGGAAATGAACTGCAGGAGAGATGAAGATCAACTGACAGGGAAAGGGGTGAGGAAGAAGAAAAGGAATAGGATAGGAGTATAAAATGGAACAAGAAGGGCAAAGCCCATACAACTCACATGCTTGACCTTGACCTTTATATGACCTTGACCTTCAGATGACCTTCAAGGTCAAGGTCAAACAACTAAACCTACCAATGACATCATACACTAAGAAATGCTTTACACATGTTTCCTACCAAAATACATGTGACCTTGACCCAAGGTCAAGGTCATCCAAGGTCATGCAACACAAAGCTGTTAATTCAAGACATAGGAAGCACAATGGTGCTTATTGGCACTTTCTACCATGAGATATGGTCACTTTTAGTGGTTCACTACCCCATTTTGGTCACATTTCATAAGGGTCAAAGTGACCTTGACCTTGATGATATGTGACCAAATGTGTCTCATGATGAAAGTATTACATGTGCCCCACATAATTATTAAGTTTGAAACATTTATCTTCCATAGTTCAGGGTCAAGGTCACTTCAAAATATGTATACAATCCAACTTTGAAGAGCTCCTGTGACCTTGACCTTGAAGCAAGGTCAACCAAACTGGTAGAAAAGATAGGGATTACTTTGCCCTATATACCATGTATAGGTGAGGTATCCAATCTAAAAAATTTCAGAGAAAATTGAGAAAATGTGAAAAATGGCTGTTTTTAGACAACATTTATGGCCCCTGCGACCTTGACCTTGAAGCAAGGTCAAGGCACCATGTATGGTTTTTGACGCCTTGTCATCATACACCATCATGCCAAATTAGGTGTTGATAGACTTAATAGTCTCCGAGAAAAATCCAACGTTAAAATTTTAAACGGACGCCTGGATCGGGTGAGTACATAAGACTCACTTTTGCTTCGCATGTGAGTCAAAAAAGGAAAGACAAACAGATCACTGGACATGAAAGAGCAGGGGCAGAACAGGAGAAGGGGGACGACTGGGAGGAAGAGGGCAAGAAATGGGAGTCAGGCGGCACTAAGGAAGTTTGCACTCACTTGGCAAGGAGGTACTGGGAGGAGGACGAGGCGGGACCAGGGTTGCTGGCACTGCTAGGATCAGTGGTGTTGCTGGCAGCATTTGAAGCCACTGTTGTCTTTACACCCTCTGCCTGTCGCCGAGGCAGCCGCTCCAGCTGTTGCCTGTAGAGACGAGCAGTCCACATCTTGAATTCACGGCAGCCATTAGGTCAGTCTTCCCTTTTCTTTTAAAGTAGGAAAGTCAAATTAGAACACAAATACTGTCTCAGATGATTTCACTGCCCAAGGTAGCTTTAATCAGTTTTATCAGTCCACTTGAAAGAATGAACAAACATTTTCAGTCAATGCATGGAATTTATATGTCTATTAAGGTCCAAGAGTATTGAGGAAGAGCCTACTATTGCAAGTATTGATTAAAACAATTCTTATAAAATTACGCACACTTTGCTTTTTGTCTTCCCTAAAATATCATCCCCCCACCCCCTCCCAACATCAACTATAAACCTTAAAAAAAAAGTGTTATAACCAAAAAGAGATGCAGACAAATATATCTTATTTGCTGTTTCCTAATACTCTAGCATTACTAGTTACTGTCCTCCAGTGAACACTTTCATTTTCACACCACAGAAATTCAAGTGCTGTCACTTCAATACAAGTGGCAGCCATCAGTCTCATAAAAACCATCCATGTGATGAATTAAAAACAATGGCAAATGATAAGGACAGAATACATCCTTTATGGTAATCTCAAACAACCATGAAAGACACTCAAGAACTCATGGTCTTCCAATGTCAGAAAAAATACAGTGCATGCTCCTGCCCTAGCTAGGAGCCATTTCAACACAGGAAAAGAACACAATGACAAAATGAAATAAATAAGTTAAGAAAATGAATAAAACAATTTTTATGGTGTTAAAATGGTCTGTATTTATATGTCCTACTCTAGGTGTTTCACTTAATTCAACCCCATATCACACACTCACACATAATTCTTACAGGGAAAATGAATTCAAATGCATCATAATAAAGAGCCATTCAGCAAGAGTACGAGCTGCAAGATGACTGGGCAAACTCCACCAGAAGGGTGTGATGGCCAACGCCAACTATCCAAGCCTCAAAAAGGGAGGGAAGGAGGGAGGGTGGAGGTGCAGGTGAGGAGGCATAGAACAGTGCTACACCCAGGGAAGTAAGGGCCAGGACAAGCCATCCACAGGTTAATGATCCAAATGCAAAGATGAGTGTGAAACCACCAAGTGCACCTATGAGAGGAGACATTCAGAAACAGCAATTTTTTTAACCGAATCTGATGACCACAGAGATGGAGACTAAACAAAGCACACCTGGTGCATCTACAGGATGCAAGTGTGGCTAGTAACAGCTGGAGAGTGTAAAGTGGGCCACTTAAGGTGAACGAAACATTTAAATCCTAGAATAATCTGCAGACTCCAAATAATGAAACACTGAAAACTATGTACACATAAACTTATTCAGCATTGCTCAGCAATGGCAAGATGTGAAATATTTGGCATTTATGTTAACTTTGCATACAGGGAATAATTCACTATTATAGTAATCTTGCTGACACAAGCACCATTGCCTACTTTAACAAGCATATGTTAAGAGTTTATGCATTAACTCATTGGATAAGGGTCGCGCAGATACAGCACGACAGAGGCATTCCCTCATTAAGCGTCGCACAAACCCTGTGCGACCGATCTATGAAAAATTGCTGTTAACAGCTTATTAGAAGAGCCTATTGACGATGTCAGAATGAAGCTCGAAGTACGCGCACCCTTATTTTGTCTAAATCCTCAACAAGAAGGCAGCCAGTTGATCTCATTCATGTTGCTCATGATCAGGAGAAATTTTATAGGTGAATATTAAGGAAGGATTAGATGAAGAACATGTTTTAATGGACTAATAAGAGTGCCGGATTGTTCAGATGAATCTGAGGATTGTTAGCTGACCGCACAAGTGAAAATTAAAAGTCAAAAAGTGAAAACACATGGTTTAATTGTTCTTATAGCATGCTGTGGGATGATATTGTCTTTTGATTTTGCAAGAGGAAATGGTACTCTTCCAAGTGATACAAAGTTCTTCTATAGGTATAGGACTTTTTTTTTAAACTGATTTATCAAAATCGTCCAAAAAACCTGCGTGACGAGGGGAAGAACGCCTGCGTTAGGATTTGTATACAATGAGTTAACGCACAGAACATCTCTATGCACATTACCACTTAATTAAGACATTTCAATCTTCTTAGAATGTCTACCACTCAGTAGCTATCAAGAGTCATCAAGCATATTATTTGTAGATTTTTTCATTGCACAAAAATAAGACTTTAAACCTATCCCTCATGTAGATTCTGTTCTGACCAAATTCAGCAGATCAGGAAATGTTTCTGTTTAACATCATCAAACAATTTCCAGAAACTGCATGGAGCATTTGTGCATTCAATATAGGATATCTGAGTAATAAAAAACTATTATTTAAAAATGGCTTGTAATAAATCCACCAACAAACCTCTGCAGAGAGTTTTAGTCAAATCACTTTTCCATCAAACTGGTCATCTTCAAATAGCACACTGAGTTGGGGTACTCTATCATTCATAATCATATAAGCACATTCCACTGACTTCTGTAGAAATGAGTTATAACTACAAGCTACTTCAAATTTGCACCAATAATCATTTTAATACCAGCATAATAATTACAATACCAGCAGCACCCTAAATTCTGTCATCTGGTCAAATTACATCTTGCTTTATTTCTGACTATTCTTCAAAATGATGATTTCATACATCTGCATAATGAAAAACACTGCTGGGGACCAATCAGTATAAGGGAAGCCAACAGCAAAGTTAATTGAAGCAGCCATGCCTAAGTGGCCCGAAGCATCCCTCAAACTCAGCAACAGTTCTACTTCACACCAGATGCCAAAATCACATGAGCCACTGTATTTCCACTGCGAGGTGTAGAGAAGTGGAGGGAGCCCAGGGGTTACAGCTGAGACAGGACAAAGCTCTGGACAGGCAGGACAGCGGGGACATGCAGGCAGCCAAGTCAAGCCAAGAGAGATGCTGAACAAGGCAAGCAGTGTCAGTGGAGCTTCCATGAAATCGGGCCCGAGCAATGGCCACACCATAGCTCCTCACAGTCACACCACACTGACAGTCAGCCATGGGGAGTTGTCAGTCAGCCATGGGGAGTTGTCAGTCAGCCCACAACACTACAGGCAGCCATGGGGAGTTGTCAGTCAGCCCACAACACTACAAGCAGCCCTAGAAGCCAGTGAATGGACTGGGTGGACCACTGAGGGTTCTCATGCAAGGCTATACTCTCAATGCAGTCAGTTCATTGAGAGAACACATGAATCTTCATGACATGAACAAATGTCACTTGCGTCAAGAAGGAAGGTGGCCAAAACTCCATGTGTGAATTAAACTGTTACATCAACAGATAAAAGCTTACAGACAAGTCAAGAACAATATGGACTTGGATGTAACTCCTTTGGGGGGTTGGGGGGGGGGGGGGGGGGGGGGTTGGTGGGGAGACAGAAAAAAAGGGTTTCTAATATTAGTAATTTGTGGAAAATTTTATACATACAGGAAAGATTCATACATTTCTGCCCTGGTGGTGGTAGGGTTGCTGTAAAGAAACGAACAGAGGCGTGAAGAGCTACCCTGGAGGAGGTTGCTAGGAATGGCAGGGCACCAAAATGTCAGCCAGGCTGAGGATACCCATGCACAGCTACTCTTACAATCACCATGGGGACCAACCAGACAACACACCATGTCAACATTATGACCCTGGCTACGAGAGAAAACATCTCAACTCAAGCCATTCCAGTTACATGGTATATCCTACAGGTATCAAACTTTCAGAAGAGCTCACAGACTCTTGGCTAGGGAACTGATTAGGTCTGGGACCAGTGTCAAGGAGTCGAAAGCATATCACACACTCACAGCGGAGCTACATTCAGCAGGGAAAGGGCAGAGCTCTCACCGTGTGGACTGCAGCTGCATCTCCAGCTGTTGCAGCTGAGAGGAGACACTCTGGGCTGCTGCCGCTCTGCTCCGCACGCTGGAAAGCTGGGACAGCAATTCTGCCACGGGAAATCGCAAGTCTCGCATATTGCTAAGCCCTTAGAGAACAGATGGCAAGCATGAAGAAATGAATGCACAGTTGGGACATGGCAAAGTCAATGAGAGCTCTGTGATCACCCGTGAAAAACAATCTGAATAAACATTCACGTCAAGATTTATTCTGCAGGAAATTTTATCTATTCTGCAAGATCAGAAGTAACCTGAGCATGAAAAAGACCCAAAAGCACAATACATTTCAAGCAAATCATGAAGCCTTACTTTTTCATATATAATTACATATACTTCCAAGGCATCGTATACAATTGAGAGAAACAAACTTGACTAGTTAGTTGAAACCCTCCAAGTTCAAGGTGATCCAGATATCTCTTCCTTTGAAATTTTTTGCAGAAAATAAATCATGAGTTTCTTTTCAGCATTTTACAATTACAGCAACATAATACACAAAATAATCATAGGCAATGTATCAATTAGGGCAGACTCAAATGCATGACAAATGCAAGTGTTTTCATACACTATCAGAAACTTCCAATGCATATGCAGAGGATAAATTGGTCATTCATTGACCAAGCTGGAATGGGATGACCTCCAAGAACAGTAGAAAAAAGACAGAATATTTGGCTAGTGCTCCCTGAAAAAAACAACTTGCTGCGCAAACTAAACAGTGTTTTGAGCCCATACAAAGAATTCACAGATCGTTCACCCTACATGAATATCCTCTTGGACCCTGACTGAGCTAGTTTCAAGCCAATAGTCAGCCAGGTAATAGAGACGTTTAAGAGCAGTATCCACATGTGCACATCACAATGAGTGACACACTGGTGGGTCAAGAGCAAATTGTCAGTGTTCCAAGTTGCCTGAGGAGCCATCAACAGTGGAGCATTCAAGAGAGGTCAATGTTTCACCACCAGCTATTAGGCTTAACACTGATCAATACAATTACTCACATTAATCAAAGGCATAGGTTGCAGGAGACAAGGAAAATAGAAAAAAAGTGAAGATATGAAAAGATACAGAAGGGATGGCTGAGTGGCTGGCTGGATGGCTGGCTGGTTTAAGGGGGCACATGGGGTAAAAAACGGGGGTATCAGAAAAAATTCCATTGCTCAGCAACTGTTTTAGCTATCTTAATGAAACTTTGCACACAATACAAACACACAACAAGGATAATTCACATCAATTTTTATTGTTCCAGATTGACTAGTTCTTGTTATATAACACATTCACTGAAAAAAGCATGTTAAAAATTTTTACCCCCTACCAAACTACAAGGATCAAACTTTATAGGATCAGCAATGGTTGTGTACAAAGAAGAAAACCTATATTGTGCAATAAAACATTATAAATGTATTTATAACACTTACAAATGTTTCTGGTGATGAGTGGCATTTACACATGCAAAAAACGTTGCCGGCATGACAAGATTAAACTTTAATTAAAAATTAACTAATAAAGTTACAGATTTCTAACTAGTCTTATAGCTATTAGCATCCATTTATATACAAACAAGCAAAATTTCTACATTCTATCTTTATTCTAAGTCACTTTGTTAAAGGGGAGAAAAATATTACCGTAGAAATGAAAACCACTTTTTGAGAAATTTGACTTTAAAGTTTGAGAAAGTTTACACTTGTATAACAATTGAACTAAAAAAGATACACATTTCTAACATGATTTTTCAATTTTGGCATCCATTTCTACATATGCAAGCAAACTTTGAGGTAATAAACTTCATCCTAAGTCTATCAAATTCAAAGGCAAAAGCATCAACCTTGAAAATAATCCACAAACTTGTAAGAAACACGTGATCATGGAGGCAGAGGCAGTTGTCCTCATCCTCTTGGTGACATGGTTGACACAGTCAATCTTCTGCACATCCACTCCCTCACCATACACTCTGGCCTGATTCACTCTGGAGTGTGCCTTCCATCCCCCAACATCTCCACATATCTGAAGTTGTGCAGAGCTTCAGACCTGCTCCACAGAATGACAGCAGCCTCTACCTCCATCGCCTGGGAAGAGCAGTGAACTGTCTTCTGGCACTCCTCTTTATGCTTTCCCTTCCACTCCTCAAACTCGGCAGAGTCTGCTTTCTGCCCTATCTCACATCCGTGGCAATACTTGGACAGAGTCACATAGTCCACCACAAGACCTGAGAAGACCTCTATCACAGTGGCAATACCACTGTGTGAAGTTCGCCCTCGCTTCTGCCAGCTTCCATCGAAGGAAACTGAAAAGTCCAGGTGTCCATCAGGATTTGGTTCGCCAATGTTCATCTCGGTGTACAGCACTCGCACTTGTTCTGCTGCCTCCTGAAGGTGCTTGTCAGCTGCCCGACGAGCTCCTGATTGGACAGCTTTCCGGTAAAACTGCCAAGTCTTCAGGTGCATGGGCGGTGGCATATTCATCAAACCAAAAAACCTCTTCAATTGGGTAAATCCGATTCCTGTCGAGGTTGCTGCTATGACGAGGTGGCGGTTGACATCGAATCCTCTGTGCGTAGTGCTCGTCTTGGATGATGTTGCGAGCTGACTGATGACGGTGCCACACGCCGAACACTGACTTGCCACACCCCGAACACTGAACTTGAAGCTGGCAAGCAGAGCCCATCCTTGCTGTTTTGACCTCTGTCACTCGATAGGGCTGCTCACAGCTCTCACACTCGAAGGCAGAGAATAGCTCGTTCAGACTCCTCATACTGACAATGAGGTTGACATCAGTCTGATAGGAAAGGCCTGCGTTCGTCCGCTTGAAGTAGCACGATGGAAGTGACCCATTTTCTTTGCGGACACCGATTCAGTCGACGTGGAGGCTGTTGGTGTCAATCTGGACGCCGATTCAGTCGACGTGGAGGCGATCGGTGCTAATTCCCCAACTCTGGAGGCTGTTGGCGTCAAATCCTCACCTCTGGAGGCAACAGCTGATGAATCTTCTGCTTCTAGCTTGCGTCTCTTTCTCTTTTTCCCATACTGATGTTGACTGTGCAATTTCTTCGGTTTCTTCGGCATTTTTGCGTGCTGCAGCGTTCAAACAACAGCCATCTTGACTCGGCTGACGTATGCTCGTCGTTATACACGGGAATAGCCGATCGTTGCTTCGGGCATTTCCGTAGGTCACTTCCGCTGCGATCACGCGCTGGCCTCGTGAAACCTGTCCAATCACAGGCAAGCTCACTAGCCGACCTCTATTCTCATGGCTTTCATTGGTTAGCACTGGCTTCCGATTTTCGCTTCGTGTTCCTCTATACTGCATTCGTTTCCTCTGGAAATAGTCGCGACCAAGAGCCGAGTGAAGGCGCTACGCACTGATACCAAACATGAAGCATGTTTTTGAGGAGGAAGCTGCCGTATCCAAGCACTCAAAATGACACTTTTTGACTACCAGGTTAGGTTTTTTCACAACTTCAGTGATGGGTACCTCTCTAAACTAATTAAATAAAAAATGAAGGAATGAAAAGCTGGCAAATTGATCGTGCCCATGTGTTATTGAGACTATGTAGACCTCATTCCCAAGTATAACTAAAAACGAGATTTTTGACGATTTTTCACGAAAGTGGCTATGCCGTGTGCCCCCTTAACTGATGGATGGTTTGATTGATTGATGGATATATGAAGGGATGGGAGGAGGGAGGGACGATAGCTGTATGGAAGGATGTCATAGTTTAAAAGTGGACAATGAGACTCCTATGGACTGTGAAAGACAACAAACAGTAGCATAAAGAGTGGGTGTTTGAACTGCACACTTTTAGCCCTAGTCATCAGGGTACTCCTTTTTCGTCCAGCACCCCCAAAAAAAATCCCTGAGACGCATGCAACCCCTGGCTACTACCTTTTCCATGCAGCACAAGGATTGAGCAAAATAATGAGCAAGTCCAGACTCCATTCCCCTGGGCATTTGCCCAATACAAACTGTGCAGAGGGTCAATTCTTACTACAGCCTAAAGGAGAGGAGGGAAAAAGAAGACACCAACCTGCAATAGGATCCATCGTCTCTCGGCCACTTGGGGAAAGCCCTGTAAGGGTAGTGCCTGTTGAAGCAAAATGCATGTTGGCTCGGCGAGTACGGGAGCTGCTCACACCTCGGCTGGGGTGGGGGATTCGGCGAACATGTCGCATGCCAGGGGGTTCATCGTAACAAAGTTAAGGACTTTAAACTTGCATGTCAGCCAGAAGAATTCTCACAAATGGATGGATGACAGACACTAACAAGAAGAGCAAAGCCCATACGACTCACATGCTTGACCTTGACCTTTACATGACCTTGACCTTCACGTGACCTTCAAGGTCAAGGTCAAACAACTACACCTAGCAATGACATCATACACTACGAACTGCGGTACACATTTCCCTACCAAAATAATGTGACCTTGACCCAAGGTCAAGGTCATCCAAGGTCATGCAACACAAAGCTGTTAATTCAAGACATAGGAAGCACAATGGTGCTTATTGGCACTTTCTTCCATGAGATATGGTCACTTTTAGTGGTTCACTACCCCATTTTGGTCACATTTCATAAGGGTCTAAGTGACCTTGACCTTGATGATATGTGACCAAATGTGTCTCATGATGAAAGTATAACATATTCCCCAAATAATTATTAAGTTTGAAACAGTTATCTTCCATAGTTCAGGGTCAAGGTCACTTCAAAATATGTATACAATCCAACTTTGAAGAGCTCCTGTGACCTTGACCTTGAAGCAAGGTCAATCAAACTGGTATCAAAAGATAGGGATTACTTTGCCCTATATACCATATATAGGTCAGGTATCCAATCTCAAAAACTTCAGAGAAAATTGGGGAAATGTGAAAAATGGCTGTTTTTAAACATTTACGGCCCCTGCGACCATGACCTTGAAGCAAGGTCAAGTCACTGTGTATGTTTTTGTACGCCTTGTCATCCTACACCATCGTGCCAAATTGGGTGTTGATAGACTTCTTAGTCTCCGAGAAAAATCCAACATTAAAGTTTTTTTACAGACGGCAGGACGCCCGGACGCCCAAACGCCCGGACACCCAGAGGACGACACGGGTGACCTAGTATGAAAGTATAACGTGTGTACTACACTGTTATGAAGTTTGGAAGAGTTATCTTCCATAGTTCGGGGTCAAGGTCAC
The DNA here is from genome assembly GCA_034096865.1 of Theodoxus fluviatilis. Lineage (NCBI taxonomy): Eukaryota > Metazoa > Mollusca > Gastropoda > Cycloneritida > Neritidae > Theodoxus > Theodoxus fluviatilis. The sequence continues at coordinate 30,572 of JAWQFJ010003029.1, forward strand.
TTCAAAATATGTATACAATCCAACTTTAAAGAGCTCCTGTGACCTTGACCCTGAAGCAAGGTCAAGTCACTATGTATGTTTTTGTACGCCTTGTCATCCTACACCATCATGCCAAATTGGGTGTTGATAGACTCAATAGTCTCAGAGAAAAATCCAACGTTAAAGTTTTCTACGGCCGACAGGACACCCGGCCGCCCGGCCACCCGGCCGGCCACCAGGACGGCCACTCGGACGCCCAGACGGCCGACACTGAGGATTGTTGTGTAAGTCACAGTGGCATCAAGAATATATAGTCATTATGATATCAACAAACTTCTCAGATTCACTTCGATTACTTGTTTCCGTTTACTAAATTGCAAATAAATAAACACACACACACACACACACACACACACACACACACACACACACACACACAGTGACACACTTGAACAAGGCAGGAGAAGAACTTCAGGCAGCAGCTGCATGTAGAGTGCAAGGCAAGGATATGAAGTCCCTTGGCGTGCGGTGCTCCAGACTGAGGTGTGAGGTGAAGTCATCCGTGACGTGGTTGGGGTCTCCCCCAGGCAGGGCAGCACAGATGGGACACACCTGCAAACACAAATTTCAGCATGCACATCTTGCCTCTGTGAAAAGATAAAAGCCATGAATAATGCATATCCAAGCACATTCAATGGACAAATTAATAACTTTCTCTCTGTACATGTGTCTGTCTCTCTGTAGTCTCTGCCACACACACACTTGTACACACACACACACACACACACACACACACACACACACACACTCACAAAATCTCCATTCAGCATGATGTCATCTGTCAATGTTGACAAAAAGGTCCATGACATAAGCAAATGAAATCACAGCTCTCACTTTCATGCAGTAATAACCTAGGACAAGATAAATACAAGTTGCATGTGTGGTGGGAAGACAACAGATTTTTCCTTGCGCATGCACGTGCGAGTGTGTGTGTGTGTGTTCCCATCCATGCGCACACACATATGACAATGTGCATATATGTGCACACACATTCACATAAATTCTCACACATACGAAATGCACAATTCGGAATTACTGTGTCAAGAACTTGCAGAAATTCACATGTTCACCAGTATTAGAAACACAGAGGCTGATGGATGGATAGTGTTTTACGGCCTATCAGCCTTTGTAGGCCATGTAAGGCCATTAAGCACGAATATCACTAGAACAGTTTAGAGTAAACGCAAATCCAGTGAGAGCGTCCCTAGTTATTTGCCTCTTACGAATCGTGTAGGGAGACGCGGTGGGTCAATTCTTACCCCGAACCCACAGGGGGTAAACACAGAGGCACACTACAATAGACTCACCACTTCCGTAGTAGCCTCAGCATGGTCTGCCGTGACGTGTTCATGGAGTGTAGTCTCCGTCAGTCCCATCCTTCCGCAGTAGGGGCAGGTGAAAGACTGTGGCTGTTCCACAGAGAGTGCTTCCCCACCATAGTACAACTCTGTACATGATAAACAACATCCGCTTGTAAAGCTTCAGAGCACAGAAGGGCTGAGCCATCCATGAATAGTCAAGTTTGACCTCAGAATATACTTTTTTCTACTTACAGAGCTAAAGCCCTTCAAGGGGCAGACAGGAAAAATGTGGGACCGAAGGTGGGGACTGAACCCATTACCTTTCTCTTGGTGCCCAAAATGCCCAACCCGCTGAGCTACCATGGTCTACATTGTGTTCTCCTGTCTACACCACCTAATGAAGTTTTGCTAGTCTTTCCAGCTGTTACAGTTCTTCTCCCTGGTCACCCAGTCTATACCAAAAGAAAACGAGGTAAGTTTTAACGCACAGAGCCAAAGCCCTGCAAGGACATGATATAGGCTCGATGCAAGTGATGCAATGTGCACGTATTCAGCAAAGCTAAATTGGGATTATGGTCATATGGGTGCATATGGTCAAATCAGCAGCCACTGTTGCAGGGCAATGTAGACAGGAGAATATATTGCAGACCATGGTAGCTCAACTGGATTTTGTATGCATACTAAAAGATTGCTGGTTCATTCCCTCCCTGTGGTCCCACATTTTAATCTGCCACTTCTCTTTGTTCTCTGGCATCAATATGTGAACAATGTTTCTGTCGACAAGAATTAGTCAAGGTCAACTTCATAAGTTGCAAAATGAAATGGCAGATGACTAGTAGCAGACTGTTTATGTATATGCCTCTTCCTGCAACGCTGAAATGCTTATTGATTCTATAGAACAGACTATTTCTACATTGCCATCTCCCTTCATATGGAACGACAAGAGGGAGCACTTAACGTTGCACCTTGACATGGCTGCGTCAATAGAAGATGCAGTTGCTTAGACCCAATTACTGGCATTATTTGACTGAACAAGCAAACATAGTTTGCTTTTTTTGTGGGGTTAGCAGGTTTTATTGCAGTTGTCAGACCTGGGTACCCCAAATTTTGCCTCTGCGTACTCACTGGTTCAGATATGTGTTGTTTTTTTTAACTGTGCGTATTTTTTGTGCGAACCGACAATTTCACAAATGCAGCTTTTGACGATCAGTTCGGTCATCATCACTTCAGCACGGATTACAGACCTGTTTACCTTAAGTTGTGCACAATAGGGAGATGGCGACTCAAAAATAGGGAGATTTCAATAAAAAGAGGGAGATTTTTATTTTTAGATATGTGTACCATGCCAGGTCACAAACTGCAGAACAATTGAATAACAAGAAGGGCAAAGCCCATACGACTCACATGCTTGACCTTGACCTTTATATGACCTTGACCTTCAGGTGACCTTCAAGGTCAAGGTCAAACAACTAAACCTACCAATGACATCATACACAAAGAAATGCTTTACACATTTTTCCTACCAAAATACATGTGATCTTGACCCAAGGTCAAGGTCATCCAAGGTCATGCAACACAAAGCTGTTAATTCAAGACATAGGAAGCACAATGGTGCTTATTGGCACTTTCTACCATGAGATATAGTCACTTTTAGTGGTTCACTACCCCATTTTGGTCACATTTCATAAGGGTCAAAGTGACCTTGACCTTGATGATATGTGACCAAATGTGTCTCGTGATGAAAGTATAACATGTGCCCCACATAACTATTAAGTTTGAAACAGTTATCTTCCATAGTTCAGGGTCAAGGTCACTTCAAAATATGTATACAATCCAACTTTGAAGAGCTCCTGTGACCTTGACCTTGAAGCAAGGTCAACCAAACTGGTATCAAAAGATAGGGCTTGCTTTGACCTATATACCACTTGTAGCTAAGGTCGCCATTCTCAATAACGTGGGAGAAAATTGGGAAAATGTGAAAAATGACTGTTTTTGAGACCACATTTATGGCTCCTGTGACCTTGACCTTGAAGCAAGGTCAAGTCACTATGTATGTTTTTTGAAGCCTTGTCATCATACACCATCATGCCACATTTGGTGTTGATAGATTTAATAGTCTCCGAGAAAAATCCAACGTTTAAGTTTTTTACGGACGCCCGGACGGACGGACGGACGCCCGGACGGACGCCCGGACGGACGGACGACACGGCTCAGTACATAGACTCACTTTTGCTTCGCATGTGAGTCAAAAATCAGCTGAAAGTGGAATAAAAAATTCAGAAATCAGCTGAAACGCCGATAAGTCCCATCTCTGATCAGGGAGGCGAAAAGTCAAATTCTCTCTCTCTCACTCTCTCTCTCTTTGTCTCGCGCTCTCTCTCTCTTTGTCTCGCTCTCTCTCTCTTGAAAAAAGGAGGCCGGTGTTGGACTCGGCGATGAAGGAGCCTGCTTGGCCCCGAAAGCTCCGGAATAAATTTTTGAAGTTGGACAAAGGTCTCCAGTACTTTTTTCTCTCTCTCTCTCTCTCTCTCTCTCTCTCTCTCTCTCTCTCTCTCTCTCTCTCTCTCTCTCTCGCGCGCGCGCGCGCGTGCGCTCTCTCTCTGTCTCTCTGTCTCTCTCTCGGTCTCTCTCTCTCTCTGTCTCTCTCTCTCTGTCTCTCTCTCTCTCTCTCTCTCTCTCTCTCTCTCTCTCTCTCTCTCTCTCTCTTGCGCGCGTGCGCTCTCTGTCTCGCGCTCTCTCTCTTTCGCGCGCAAGTTCTCTCTCTCTTGTGCGCACGCTCTCTCTCTCTCTCTCGCTCGCTCTCTCTGTCATTCTTGCCTCCGTGGCTCACGTTGATGTCTTTTTTGCAGAACGTGCAAAACCAGTGTGATTGCGATTTATACGATGGGCGAAATGCCGGGAATTCAGATTTCCACTCAGCCTTCCACTTTGCGTTGTACTTTACTCTCTTTCTGCTTCTGACATCAATGGACTTTCTTTTCTCATCCTCTGTGTCACACTCACTGTCAGATTCAGAATTGGTTCCGCGATTCTTTCTCTTTGACTTTTCAATCGACGCCATCATTCGGACTAATCAAGCAAAATGGCGGCTATTCCAGGTTGTAAAGTGGCTCTCGATTGGACGAAGGTCAAGACTCAACCAATCAAACAAATTGTACTGCAGATCGGCGGAACGACCTTCAGAGGCGTGGTAGAAAGTTCGGATCGTCATGTAAACGCTTTGGAAATGAAATAAACCTTTCAATTTTATTTTCGGGAGATCGGTGGAAAAAATATCGGAAGATTTACGAAGCTAGCGGGAGGTCGGAAAATAGGGTCTAAAATCGGGAGTCTCCCGCTAAAATCGGGAGTCTCCCACTAAAATCGGGAGGGTAAACAGGTCTGGGATTACTTTCTCCTCTCCCGATGTTACGGACTTTGAAACAAGAAAATTTTCCAGCTTCGGAATGCCTGCTTTTTCCTTTTCTGCCCAGAACAGTGACGGGCGATGTCGAAGCATCCAGAATGGGAAATACTGAAGTCAGTCGCAATAATTGCATCTCGCATGGTGCACATCTTTCGCCGATTCGCCGATACCAGGCATCTGCCAATACTTTGGCAGAAAAACCTGATCTCGCTTTGTCTTTTTGGCGCTGCTTGAAGGCAACATTCCTTTTCTTTTCGGCATGGTGACCATGAGCTTTCTAGCAGATTGTGTGTGCCACTCAAACTTTTTCGGAAACAGAGCGTTGTTGGTAGGAGCGCTATGATTGGCCCTGAATGGTCAGTCGATTACTGTCGACCAATGAAACTGCCGGATACAAACTGCTCCATGGCAAAGAGTCACGACCAGCTCTCCGTGCCATACGTGCACTTTATCGCGCAAAATTGCGCATTTAAAATACGCAAAAGCTGCATTTTTCCCCATGTATTTTTTCAGAGGCATGCGTAATTTTCGTATTCCATTTTTTCTCCCGTATTAATACGCATAATTCGTATGGGTACCCAGGTCTGAGTTGTACATACTTTACACATTGCTTCTGTGGAGGAGGATAACCCTAATTTACTTTTTAGGACCCCACTTTTTGCATGTCAGAGAGTTCTACAGGCATTTGGTGACGCTCATCACATCTTTATGAAATTTTTACAGCTCGAATGCTCCAAAATCTGCTACTGCTCTTATGTCCTGCTGTGCAAATAGCTTCATTTTCCAAATATATCCCTGTCCTCTGCAAAATCAGCTTTTCTATTGATGTTTCAATTATGCTTTATGTACAATTAGCAAAAACTGTGACCCTGTACCACAAGATTGGTCATTTATTACCTTACCCATCATTATTTAGAGAAAACATTAAATAAAGGTGGTTGGGAAAAAATTGTCCCTTATGAGATAATGCATGCATCGGTCAATGGCTCAGCACCATTTTTTGACATGATGTGAGGGTGGGGGCTTCCACCACGTAAGGGAAATTTCCCTTCTCTGCTCTCCGTTCACTGTTGCTATTTCAAAGATAACTCAGATTAGAAGGAGAAAGTTAGTGGTCTTGTTTTCTAAACCTCAAATTTAGTATTGTTGATTAATATGCACTAAAAGAACCTATTAAAACTGTGCTGAAAATTAAGCTCTCAGTTTTGTGTTTTCTATGGTTAAACGATTGAACAAGAAGGGCAAAGCCCATACGACTCACATGCTTGACCTTGACCTTTATATGACCTTGACCTTCAGGTGACCTTCAAGGTCAAGGTCAAACAACTAAACCTACCAATGACATCATACACAAAGAAATGCTTTACACATTTTTCCTACCAAAATACATGTGACCTTGGCACTTTCTACCATGAGATATAGTCACTTTTAGTGGTTCACTACCCCATTTTGGTCACATTTCATAAGGGTCAAAGTGACCTTGACCTTGATGATATGTGACCAAATGTGTCTCATGATGAAAGTATAACATGTGCCCCACATAATTATTAAGTTTGAAACAGTTATCTTCCATAGTTCAGGGTCAAGGTCACTTCAAAATATGTATACAATCCAACTTTGAAGAGCTCCTGTGACCTTGACCTTGAAGCAAGGTCAACCAAACTGGTATCAAAAGATAGGGCTTGCTTTGACCTATATACCACTTGTAGCTAAGGTCGCCATTCTCAATAACGTGGGAGAAAATTGGGAAAATGTGAAAAATGACTGTTTTTGAGACCACATTTATGACTCCTGTGACCTTGACCTTGAAGCAAGGTCAAGTCACTATGTATGTTTTTTGAGGCCTTGTCATCATACACCATCATGCCACATTTGGTGTTGATAGACTTAATAGTCTCCGAGAAAAATCCAACGTTTAAGTTTTTTACGGACGCCCGCCCGCCCGCCCGGACGGACGGACGACACGGCTCAGTACATAGACTCACTTTTGCTTCGCATGTGAGTCAATAAAAAAATAGCATATGATGCGTTCTCAGAACCTGCTGCTCATTTAACCATGTACTTTGAAGCTAGCATTCCTGTCATATTTTCCACACTGAGCAACTAAAGTCTGGATCGTGTTGTTCAGAAGATGTTGCAGATATACATAAGATAAGCACTGGTTTGTGGCATATTCTGTGAAATAAAAACTTTGGACAAATGTGTTGGGAGTGCTGCATTTCCTCATTTTAAAATCGGACATTGGTGATGGTGCTTGAGAGCATGATTTGAGAGTCTAAAAATAAACGACCCATGTGAGTTTTTTGTGATCTATATATACCTGCATGCAGCATGCTACATATTCCACACCATTTCAGAACAAAACACTTCGTTTTTATTTGAAAACGTGAAACAAAAACATCCGAATGACGACAGTTACCCTTTTTGTCAGCTGTGTGCTTGAGAAAACATCGTCTGCTCTTCTTACCCCAGAACTGTCAGCAGTGTTTTGGTTGATTTTATCACGGGAGGCCAGAAGCTAACGAAACTGTGACTGCCAAAGTTGTAACTGATCGGAAACACGATAAAATCCCCAAGTCATATTTATATGGACATTTTTTGTCAGTTTGTCACTGTCGTTCATACCGAGGTTTTGGAAGCACTGAAACGTGTCGTCTGCTTTGGGTACCGACAAGATACTCGCGTGAGATCTCGCAAAGCCGTGACGTAGTTCCGCGTGTGAAAATGGACAGACCAAGGAGGCAAGGTGGGTATTTTGGTCGTTGTCACTGTCGAACATTCAGGCTGAGCGAGACGACAGTGAGGCGAGTTTGGTCTTGAGACCACGTGTTTACTCTCTCTCGCTCAGAACGTCGTGGATCGTTCACCCAAACGCACAAATCAATTTCTGGCTGACGCAATGCGATTTTGCAAGCCATAGAAATGATCTGTGCCTACAATAACGAAAGAAACGAAAGATTTCAGTGACGACAGTTATTTTTGTTGCGACAGTTACGAATGAGGAAAGCTGACAAAGTTCAAAATACCCACCTTGCCTCCTTGGTCTGTCCATACAACCCACATGCTGGACCTTGACCTTTACATGACCTTGACCTTTACATGACCTTGACCTTCAGGTGACCTTCCAGGTCAAGGTACAACAAGAAGGGCAAAGCCCATACGACTCACATGCTTGACCTTGACCTTTATATGACCTTGACCTTCAGGTGACCTTCAAGGTCAAGGTCAAACAACTAAACCTACCAATGACATCATACACAAAGAAATGCTTTACACATTTTTCCTACCAAAATACATGTGATCTTGACCCAAGGTCAAGGTCATCCAAGGTCATGCAACACAAAGCTGTTAATTCAAGACATAGGAAGCACAATGGTGCTTATTGGCACTTTCTACCATGAGATATAGTCACTTTTAGTGGTTCACTACCCCATTTTGGTCACATTTCATAAGGGTCAAAATGACCTTGACCTTGATGATATGTGACCAAATGTGTCTCATGATGAAAGTATAACATGTGCCCCACATAATTATTAAGTTTGAAACAGTTATCTTCCATAGTTCAGGGTCAAGGTCACTTCAAAATATGTATACAATCCAGCTTTGAAGAGCTCCTGTGACCTTGACCTTGAAGCAAGGTCAACCAAACTGGTATCAAAAGATAGGGCTTGCTTTGACCTATATACCACTTGTAGCTAAGGTCGCCATTCTCAATAACGTGGGAGAAAATTGGGAAAATGTGAAAAATGACTGTTTTTGAGACCACATTTATGGCTCCTGTGACCTTGACCTTGAAGCAAGGTCAAGTCACCATGTATGTTTTTTGAGGCCTTGTCATCATACACCATCATGCCACATTTGGTGTTGATAGACTTAATAGTCTCCGAGAAAAATCCAACGTTTAAGTTTTTTACGGACGCCCGGACGGACGCCCGGACGGACGGACGGACGACACGGCTCAGTACATAGACTCACTTTTGCTTCGCATGTGAGTCAAAAACTAAACCTAGCAATGACATCATACACTACGAACTGCTTTACACATTTTTCCTACCAAAATACATGTGACCTTGACCCAAAGTCAAGGTCATGCAACACAAAGCTGTTAATTCAAGACATAGGAAGCACAATGGTGCTTATTAGCACTTTCTACCATGAGATATGGTCACTTTTAGTGGTTCACTACCCCATTTTGGTCACATTTCATAAGGGTCAAAGTGACCTTCACCTTGAGGATATGTGACCAAATGTGTCTCATGATGAAAGCATATCATGTGTACTACAATGTTATGAAGTTTGGAAGAGTTATCTTCCATAGTTCAGGGTCACGGTCACTTCAAAATATGTATACAATCCAACTTTAAAGAGCTCCTGTGACCTTGACCTTGAAGCAAGGTCAAGTCACTATGTATGTTTTTTGATGCCCCTTCATCCTACACCATCATGCCAAATTGGGTGTTGATAGACTTAATAGTCTCCGAGAAAAATCCAACGTTACAGTTTTTTACGGATGACAGGACGCTCGGACCCCCGGACGCCCGGACGGACGACATGGGTGACCTAGTATGAAAGTATAACATGTGTACTACAATGTTATGAAGTTTGGAAGAGTTATCTTCCATAGTTCAGGGTCAAGGTCACTTCAAAATATGTATACAATCCAACTTCAAAGAGCTCCTGTGACCTTGACCTTGAAGCAAGGTCAATCAAACTGGTATCAAGAGATAGGGATTACTTTGCCCTATACACCGTATATAGGTCAGGTATCCAATCTCAAAAACTTCAGAGAAAATTGGGAAAATGTGAAAAATGGCTGTTTTTTAGACAACATTTACGGCCCCTGCGACCTTGACCTTGAAGCAAGGTCAAGTCACTATGTATGTTTTTTGACGCCTTGTCATCATACACCATCATGCCAAATTGGGTGTTGATAGACTTAATAGTCTCCGAGAAAAATCCAATGTTAAAGTTATTTTACGGACGCCTGGACGGACGACACGGGTGAGTACATACTCACTTTTGCTTCGCATGTGAGTCAAAAAGGAGTTACCAGACAAAAGCTTGACAGTGGTTCCGTCATTCAGCGCCTCACTCTCAACCGTCTGGCAACTTCTCTTTGAGAAACACTATCCTGGGCCCAACCCTGGGCTCGGCCATGATCAACAGTCGTCAGCTTTCTTCTTGCGACCATGTCTTTCTCTGCAGTGATTTGGTAACATTTTCGTTTCCCTTTTTATCCAACTACCGCTTAAAACTGTTCATGGGACATTGGTTCGGCACGTGCATTTAGTTTTTTTATTTCAACAGCCATGTGTTACAAATGTAACGGGTCAGCGATTTGCATTCTTTTAAAAAAAAACAGCTTCGTTGTACCGCACGTGAACGCTTTTTCAACAAAGGGTAACGCGCTAAAGGCTCCTTCACACTGCAGAATAATGTCATACGCAACCACTGTCAAGCTTTTGTCTGGTAATAGGTTGCGGCAGACCCCCTGAAAACTCACCATCAATGTGTAAAATCGCCTATTTTTGGTCTTTTTCCCATGACGATTTTTCAGTCACTAATGCACCAATTTTTGCCAAACAAATATCAAATTGAAAAACCTATCTTTTATCTTTAAAATACTGTTGGTTTTGTTTGAATTGATTGAATGTATACCTCAAGCCAATTAAAACAAAAACCCATGTGTTGCGCCGCTCGCGTCAGTTTGGACCGCCATTCCCGCAGCGCTTTCTCAGATTTTCAGATACTTGTTTCGCGGCCTTGGCGTGTGTTGGACATGGGGCCTACACACCTATATTTAGTATCAAAGTGTTCACGGAAGAATGAGGTTTTTAATAATGTAAAGCTGAGTTGTCTTCAAATTAAAAGAATGAGCGTAAAATCAAATTTTCTACAAAAGTTGATGATTTTTCAACGATTTTGAAGAAAATAACCAACTGAAGCGCATCCTAACTACAAGAAAAATGAAGCCGAATCTATACCCTTTCGAAAGAAGTATTAGGTCAATGTATTCATTACTTGTCCTCGGCACGCGATCCGATCAAAACGAAGCGATTTTCCGCGATTTTCCCCAGTTCATTCACACAAGGGCGAGCGAAGAGAGTGACGGCGCGGATGCAATTCTGACGGACAAATCAACTGAAATCGGTAAGTTTATTAAGTTTATTGGGGTTTTTGTTTCAGTTTATGCTAGAACAATCATTTAGGAAGATATTTATTGCAATATTTTGTACATATTGGGAAAAGTATTGTAGAAGTTGGGACTTTCAGCGAGTGCTAAATAGATGCGATATTCGAAGAAATTTCATCAGACCGGAAGTGGCCGTCGGTTCGATAAAATCCACTTTTTCCAGGATTCGCACATATTAATGACACAAATTACCAATGTAACACGAAAGATTAAAGTCTTTCTGAGTTGTGTTATTTTTGTTTTTAAAACTAGTGGTAGGATTCCGTGGTAATTTGTATCAAATCGACAGCATTCCAGTTTCAACGTGTAGGGGAGATCGTTGCGATTTACTACGAAGACACCTACTACATCGGAGAAGTGAGTGAACTGAGAGATGAGGGGGAAGCAGATGTCAAGTTTATGGAGAGGACAAAAGACAGTGACATCTTCAGATTGCCAGTAAAGAAGGACCGTTGCTCCATTGCTGCGGATGTAGTTTTTGCTGGAAACGTCGCCCTGGCCCCATCGTCATCTTCAGGGCGTGCATTCATCGTTGAAGCACCAGACAATTTGGGACAAAAGTATCATCATTTTAAGGAGTACTTGTTTGAAAATTTGCTGTAAATCGAAATGACAGTCTGTGCTTGCTTGCTAACCTTTTTTTTCCAGGGGGTAGGGGGGGGGGGGGGGGCCTTGCTCGGTGCTGAAGCCTGAAGGGGTTCCTTTTAGAACAATTGTCCTTTTTCAGTGTCCATAAGAGCAAACCATGTTTATTTTTTTTCATTTGCTTTCAAATTTGAGGTAAATCCATCAATTGGTTCAAAAGTTATGACAGTTGTAGTGTGTGTACAGACGGAAACATCCAACTTTTCTAATTTTTTAATGACTTTTTTTCCTTATTTTTCAAGCTTTCAATTCCACATTATGTAGGAATGTAGATAAATGCATAATGTGCAATGTCTCAAAATTTGGTAAAGATACTGTATATAGTTCAATAGTTATGAAGCTTTACATACGAGTCATTCTTAGCTAGTGGAGACTCTCAGAAAACACCTCTTTCAAGCCCCCAAAACAAAATGTATGATAATTTTTTTTACAAAATCAAATCATATTTGTGTTTTACTTATGTAAATGCATCTGGAAAAACGGTACCGCGGCAAAAAGTTTATTTTATGCATGTTTAATTTTAATTCAATCCCGATTTTTGTGCTGAAAATGGCGTCGGAAAACGGGAAAGCTGACTGTACCATGCTTTTGATTTGTCCCATGCAATAACTTTTAAGTTAGTGAAACCCAATTGATTGCATGTATGTGGTTGGCCATGGATTGAATAAAGGAGCTATACATTCAAATGCTTTTTAATTGCTTGCTTTTGGTCGTAAATTAGGAGTTTAAAATCGAGGGTTACTTGCGTACTCATGGCGTCACAAAATTCCGCTCTTCAACTTTAGGTCCAGCAGACGACTAAACTACACAATACACAGAATTCTGTTGGAAACTGGAAAACATATGAAACACAAGCACGTTGTTATAAAGAAAAGGAGAAAGTAGATTGCAGGAGGCTTGTAATGTCTTGGTTTGAGTTTGGTGTCGCGTTAGTCACGCAGGTTCGCAAAGTTTGTTTTCGAAGGTTTAAAAACAAGAAGGGCAAAGCCCATATGACTCACATGCTTGACCTTGACCTTTACATGACCTTGACCTTCAGGTGACCTTCAAGGTCAAGGCCAATCAACTACACCTAGCAATGACATCATACACTAAACTAAGAAATGCTTTACACATTTTTCCTACCAAAATATATGTGGCCTTGACCCAAGGTCAAGGTCATTCAAGGTCATGCAACTCAAAGCTGTTAATTCAAGACATAGGAAGCACAATGGTGCTTATTGGCACTTTCTACCATGAGATATGGTCACTTTTAGTGGTTCACTACCCCATTTTGGTCACATTTCATAAGGGTCAAAGTGACCTTGACCTTGATGATATGTGACCAAATGTGTCTCATGATGAAAGTATAACATGTGCCCCACATAATTATTAAGTTTGAGACAGTTATCTTCCATAGTTCAGGGTCAAGGTCACTTCAAAATATGTATACAATCCAACTTTAAAGAGCTCCAGTGACCTTGACCTTGAAGCAAGGTAACCCAAACTGGTATCAAAAAATAGGGCTTACTTTGCCCTATATACCATATATAGGTGAGGTATCCAATCTCAAAAACTTCAGAGAAAATTGAGAAAATGTGAAAAATTGCTGTTTTTTAGACAACATTTATGGCCCCTGCGACCTTGACCTTGAAGCAAGGTCAAGTCACTGTGTATGTTTTTTGAGGCCTTGTCATCATACACCATCATGCCAAATTGGGTGTTGATAGACTTAATAGTCTCCAAGAAAAATCCAACGTTAAAGTTTTAAACGGACGCCCGGACGCCCGGACGGACGAAACGGGCGAGTACATAGACTCACTTTTGCTTCGCATGCGAGTCAAAAATTGCTGCGACATCGCTATGACTGACTGGCCCAGAAACCTGTATTTTCATACTCTACACCAAACTTGATGACGTTTTATGCAAATTAGTCACATGTGGCGCCTTTCTACAGCAAATTCAATGACGTGTCACACGTTGGCAATCCCACGTGCGCAAGTTACCGCGCGTTTTACTTTGTACTGTTCTGGTTGAAAATCGCTCGAATTCGGACTTCTTTCGTTTGCAAAGTGTGCGCAGTTTCTAAAGCTATATAGTATTGAATACAATGCTCAGTTTTGACTGAGCAGCGATAGATTTAGAAACTTAGTTGGTTTGCTACCGGAAAATTTCCATCGCGTGTCGATTTTTCGGGTGTCGTGTGTGTTGCAGGTAACCGGGAAACCAAGTGATCTGCGTTGCTTTTGTAGAAAACGTCTTGTTTCTTTCCGTCATGTATGTTTTGTCGACCAAACTAACTATTGCTGGAGTACTGAGTAGTGATTTCTCTTTTAAATTCTCAAGGAACTTTGAAGCATGAGATCGGGTTTCTTGCATCACGCGCGTCACCATTTTGTGTCGTGCATCGCGCAGGTTACCATTTTCATACATTTGAATAGCCAATTTTCATCAAATAATTAATGTTATTATGTGATCCTTGAAATATTTCAAGTGTCTGTATGTGAAAATCATGTGGCTTCAGTATGACTGTGATTGTACAAAAATCTGGACTGAAGGGGAAAAAATAAGTGGGATGGTAACCTGTACATGGCGTCACACATTTGTTTGCCTCATACCCCTTACCAGTTGCACTTATTATCTTTAAAAATCATTCACATTGATGGATAAATGAGTACTCCAATCATATTAATATTTTTGGGGGGAAAAAAGATTTCTAGTTATTAATTTCTTGCATTGGTGACACAACATCATGCAGGTTACCCGTGCAGGGACCACCCACAATTATTTATTTTTTGGTCTAAAGTATTATAGACACTGATTCACTGCTTACATATTCAGATAGTTGATACACATCTCTTCAAAATGGCACAAGTTGTTGGAACCTTCTGGTAAGTTTGTTATTTGAATCACATTCCTGTATTTGGTCTCCACTAGCCAAGAATGACTCATATATGTACATGGCAGAACATCCGGACGCCGGTCAAATTGATGTTTTTCCTGACTTGCAATAATCTCATGAAAAAATGGGCTTGTTCTATGCATGTTTGTTTGTAAGATCTGGAAGTTCCAGACAGCTGCTTTAAATGAAATTCAATTCTGTGATAGCCTAAACTTGCCTGCCTGCCTGGTCCCCCCCCCCCCCCCCCCCCCCCCCCGGTGCAGTTTTGCATTGTTTTCAGTTGTGTTTTTCGTAATTAGTGCTTGCTGGTTAAACAAATATGAGACTAGAGTGTTGAAACAATGATTTTTTGCTATTCCTGGTTGCTGAGAACTGATTCTCATAAGCTGAATTGACTAAGCCATTATTATGTAGTAGCTTTATGCTGTTAAAGTTGCCCCATTTTTCAGTTTTAAAGGGCACCGCGACAGCGCATATCTTAAAATGCCAATATCTCAGGAACCAATAAAGGTATCCGCTTACTTTTTTGTGTGTTTTGCTTGTTTTTTTTTATTGTTTTTCAAATATACATCAAAACATAAATTCTCATTTCATAACCAAATGTTGACTGCCGCAACCTACTGGTAAAGTTCTCCTTTTTTCAGTTAGCATTGCAACAAATCGTAAGTTCATAAAATTTCAAGTGACCCTTAACTTATTGTGACTAGTGTATATATGTAATTTTGTATCTTTCTTCCTTTTCAATGAAACACTACAAAAACCACCACAAATGAATCTCTCCCTTACCAAAATCCGTTCTTGTCAAGATGCACTGTACAGGGTGGTCTGTCGTGTGTCGAGTGGTTGTGGCCCCAGCTTCATAACAAGTCGCGCACAGGTCATAGTCATAGCAAATCAGGCACTTGTACCTCTTGCCCCGAAAATTCCCTTTCAAGCAAGAGTCACAGCTCACACCTGTCAAAAGACAAGACAATGCTGAAACTGGAAGCCCGAGACAAAATTCATTTCAATTCTTAGGTAATCCTTCCTTCCAAAGTCACCCATGAAGCGCAGTCATACAGATGCTGGGTATTTCTCAAACAAAAATTTATGCCTTCAATTTCCAATAAAGGCCCAACTTTGTATGGTCTTGGCAAAACATACACTTCTAACTACTACTTACAGCTAGAATGGCACCAAGAGAGATAAATTATAATAGGGCAAGTTCAAGCCGTGCCACTCTAAACAAGCTTTCTCCATCTACAGCTTCATGCACACATATTGGCACACATCTGCATGTTTGTCATGGACTTGGGAAAATTAAAACAGAATGCCTAGTTCTGGCAGAGTTTTTTTTAATTAAAGTAATATGCATGCAGGAAATTATTTCATTTTATCAATTGTTTATAAACATTCTTAAACTAAAGGCTAGCATTTACATAATATCTCCAGCTATATGTATACTGTTTTTCCATCACTAGCAACAAAAATAATTCCATTAGAAATAGAACCATTAAGAAAAACTTGTAAATACTCTTTGGTCATAAAGATTTCTGACACCACATCGGTAATTTCAAAACAACTGCCAAACATGTCTTGGACAATGACACAAACAAAATACCTAGATTATTCAGTTCCACATTGACAAAGTGTAAAAACACAATCGAAACATCAGCTATTCATAACACTTCACTGATGTGATAAGGCCAAATAAAGCCATCTTTCTTGACCAGCATTTTATTATCTATCCCTTCCCAGCTCTCTAGTCTCTTTAAAGAAAAAACAGAAACTGAAAAAAAGTTGTTAAGGTAACATGGCAAGAAAAAATAGGGTCAGTAGGTTGGCCTGAACTTATTCCTTTCTTTATTTTTAAGAGGCCAGATTGAACATTAACAAAACTTTATTTCACCAAAAATGCTTATTAAAAACTTAAACTGGGCAGAGAGGATATGACAGCACAGACTTCATTGTTTACTGTCAATTTCTTTATTTTCCTTTTTCTTCTTTTCTTTTTTTTTCATGATCAAAAAAGTTTAGACATGGCAGAAAAAATGGGCTGGTCACCTAACTGTAATCACAACTATTCTTTTCTCTTAAAGTATTACCAAAGCTATAGTAACATGTGGATTAAGAAGAAAAGCATGAAATCCATGGCAAAGCATATTTAACCTTCTTATCTCTACCTTAAACATGAACACATGTAAACCTTATCATACAACTGGGAACATTGGCTAGCAACTGTGTGGTCCCCCTTTGTGACATACATGTATGTTGCAACAACCTTCTCCACACAGGACTGCACTGAAACTTTCATGCATAGCAGGACCTGCTACACAGTGACCCAACATTTCAAGAGCAAACAAAGACCTCCAAACGAAAATAGGGTCACAGTTTTCCATATCAAGCATTTCAACTGACGGGCCAACCCCAAATTATTCTGACTGCTTCGAATTAAAAATTAAATAATAAGTGTGGCTATGGACACGACAGTAAGTCTGATGGTATGGATATCAAGCTAATCCTCTCTCTCTCTCTCTCTCTCTCTCTCTCTCTCTCTCTCTCTCTCTCTCTCTCTCTCTCTCTCTCTCTCTCTCTCTCTGTATGGATGAGTTTTACGGTTGCGGGTCGTTTCGTACCCAAGTCAATTCGTACCTAGTCGTTTCGTACCTTGGTAGTCGTTTCGTACCTTTTGTACCACAAGTCGTTTCGTACCCGATAATACCGCCACTCCTCCTGACTGACTTCGCACGCCCAGGGAGTAATGCTAAGATCCGGCCGCGTTAATGTATCTGCGTTTTGTGACAAACGTCTTGCTCGGCGGTACTGTACTCGATGCACCTTAACGGTGCGCGTGATTCGGGTGTAATCTTAAGCTAAACGACGTTCCGAATGTTTCCGACTTCGACCATTTCAGCAGCGCCAATAAACGTCGTTCCGCAAATAAATGATCTCACCCAGATCGGTGACACTCTCTGCACTCTCATCCTGTAAACTTAGAATAAAGGCACAACAATAAGCCACGCATACGAATTCAGTTATTCAGCTATTATGATGGGCATAAAGTGTATTAAAAATCCCGGGTACGAAACGTCTTCTAGAAAAGGTACGAATCGACTACATGAGGTACGAAACGTCCAGGGTACGAAACATCCAGGGTACGAAACGTCCTGTATCCGAGTTTTACGACCTATCATCCTTTGTATCACGAAAAATAATCGGAGTTGGTTAGTACAATAGCAAGTCAAGACTTCCCTAGTTGTTTGCCTCTTACGAATCATGCAGAGGGACGCGACTGGTCAATTCTAACTCCCAACCCACAAGGGGATCTCTGCACATGACAGTGTGCATTTACAAGCGCATTCACGAGCACATTCACAACCACACAATGACAAAGCGCAATATTTCCATGTTCAAAAATATTATGCTCTCTACTAGAACGGTGAAGAGAAACAAAGCAAGTTCCCAAACCACAAAGCAAAAACAACACGATAACCTCTTTAAAATGGAAGCGAGCCATGTGGTTTATACGTAAACGACTCAAATTGAACTGGGACGAAATAATTCAGTACGTATATGACACTTCGTTTTATGCTTGTCTACAGCGAAGATTTGCACGTAATGGGATCATGTTAACAAGTTCTGTCACATGAAAATAATACATAACCCTTGCTCTCACGATTCCTGATGGGGAAAACCGAGATTATTCAGACTTCCGGGTAAGTGAGAAGATCACGAATTTCTCAAGCTGAGATTGAAAAGAATGAAAATAACAGACGCTTACTTTGGCTTGTAAAATTATTTAAAGCGTTAGTGACAGTAAATGCGATGTAGGAATATTGCCAAATAACTCCATAGAATGCAACCACATCGAAGCCATTTTGGATGAATCGAGACAGGCATAGACTTACCTTCATGACGGGACATTATACTGAGGCAGAAATAATTAAAGATGAAGAGACGGTGTCTTTTTCAGCTAGACTGATGGTTTATCTACCATGTGGATAGATTTCAAGACTCGCAATATTTCACAGCATGGATCAAAACCTAACCATCACTAAAATTCCTATGTACTTTCACCTACTGGAGGCCATGATGACGTCACACGAAACAACGCCTCTTCTCATTGTTCGCGAGATCGCTGATAAATTTTGTAAAGTATTATTAATATTCCCGATTTAGAACAAGTTATGAATGACAAATAATCTTAAATTTCTTTAGCTTTTCTATTTGAGAAAAGTAACCGCAAAAAAATAAATATTTGACTGCATCAGCAACATGGCGGGTCAAGGTGGTCGTGTACTTGTGTATGGAGGCAAGGGTGCTCTTGGATCCACATGCGTCAAATTCTTCAAGTCCAAGAATTTTGTGAGTCATATTTAAGATTCACAATGTAACAGGAGTATATCCATTTAATGTTTGCAAAGTGAAAAGTAGCCGATTGCACCTGTGCCGGCAACCGGCAGTAAATATCTAAATGACTTAACTTGAGCTTTATGATTATCCATACCTGTGATCATAATGTCGGCGTGTCGCGAAATGCTTGCTGAAGGACTAACCAGACATGGACAGTTACACACACGTGCATTTTACCTTTGCCATAGTTCAATGCAGTTTCAAAAGTGTTGTTTTGAGCATTTGACAAATCACTTGCATTGATGATTGAAGTTGAACAATATCTTCTGGAGCGGGACGGGTGGAGTGTGTGAGAACCAGTATGGGACCACTGGCTCTTACTTCATTTTCTAGAGACTTTAGAATAGCAATTAAAAAGGGGGTCAGAATTTCCGAAGAGTAGTGTACGAGCGCGTGTACATGCGCACACGAGTCAACGAGAGAAAGATATTGAGATTCCAACAAGTGGAGCCTTTTGTTCTTCATGTAAACTTGTGTCCATTTAAACTTTGTATAGAACATACATGGCCTGTGCACTTTACTGTTCAAATTGAGGAATGGAAACAAATGAATGCAAATGTTGAAATGATAATGAATGAAGAATATTGTTATTCAATGTTGCACAAGCCTGACAAGGTCAGGGAGAATAAAATGTCCAACAAATAGAATACATTCATTTCTTTGGAGTAGCACAGCAAGCTCCCTGAACATATTGTCTTGAGGGTAGCAGTGTCCTCATGATAAATGTTCCCTGGCTTGCTGTCAGGGGTCAAGGTCTAGTTCAGACCTTTTAGCTGCATGTTTGCAGCCTCTTTACACCTGTCAGAAGTGGTGTTTGAAGTTGCATGGATCCTAGGGTTGCCTACTTGGGCAAGATGCTTCACCTGCATTGCTTTTCTTACCAAGAGTTAAGGTAATTACAAGGCACACGTGTATTTAGCAGCAACCAGAGGTGAAAATCTTTGTTTCCTTTCAAGGACAATTATCATCATCATCATCATCATCATCATGACTACTACTACTACTACTACTACTACTACTACTACTACTACTACTACTACTACTACTACTACTACCTGAATCAAGTGTGGGCACATGGACACTCTACAGAGCTGAGGCTGCATTATGGCACCTCTCTCCCCACCACATATTGTAGATTGTGAATTAGAAAGGTAGCTTTTGTGATTTGTTGTAGTACTTTAAAGAAGAGAGAGAGAGAGAGAGAGAGAGAGAGAGAGAGAGAGAGAGAGAGAGAGCAGAACTAGCTGTCCTTTTCTTAATAAAATCATTGTTACTTGAGATTTCTTGAATGAGCAATTGATAAGAATGTATACATGTGCATATATGTGTGTTTAGATGTGCTAGAGAAAGAAAAACAAAGAAATGGTCCGAAATTATAGGCAGAGGTGGACAGATAGACACACAATGAGAAATACAAAGAATGTTGCTTACAAAATGTGACCAGCCACGATAAAACCAGTACTAAGTCGCGCGGCCCTATTTTGCGCTAAGTCTGAGAAAAGGCAGCCCTGGATGATTTTCTGGGTGATTTTCACTTTTTGATAAAAATAGATTCTACATGGTTCAAACTATCATGCCAGTAAAGGAAACATTTAGAAAAACTATATTTTGATGGTAAAATAAAGACTTTTGTGTTATGTGTTGTTTCAAAAGCTCCCTGTAATTAGCGTTAATTGCCTCATTTTAGCCGCAATAAACACACCTAAACCCTTGCAGAACCCCTTCATGTTATATACCGTTAGAAAGGCCGCTCTCTCGGCGTTCCCGCTCTGTGGATGTCGAAGAAAAATAAGGTCAGCTATTTTTGGAAACGGAGTTTGAAATACCGTTCGTTGCTAAGGTGTTTAATGTCTGAAGAGGGTAAATCTTCTGAGACCGTTTTTTCAAAATGACCACTGCTTCAGTACCCAACTTGAAATGCCTGTAACTCCTATTCTAATTAACTCACACTGTTCATTCTTATATCAAAACAAACAGAAATGAATGCAGAATTAAAAAATATTAAAACCTTATTTTGTCCAAAAATTGACTTAGCACTGGTTTTGTCGTGGCTGGTCACAAATTAATGTTACTCCCTGGAATAGTGTACTCACTCTACTATTTCACTTGCTTCAGTGGGTGGGGTCCATTGACTTGGCACCAAATGAAGAGGCTGATGCCAACATCATTGTCAAGCCAAGCGAGTCCTGGACTGCCCAGGAAGAGGAGGTGATGAAGACAGTGGAGAGCATCATTGGGGAAACCAAGGTGGATGCTGTGCTCTGTGTGGCAGGTGGCTGGGCTGGTGGCAATGCAGCTTCCAAAGGTATTCCTGTGTTGCTTCTCTTTTACTCTGTGTTACAATACAACTTCCAAATGTATTTCTGTGTTGCTTCTCTCTTTTACACTTGGTGTTACAATGCAACTTCCAAAGGTATTTCTGTGTTGCTGTACTCTTTTATACTGTTTTACAATACAGCTTCCAAAGGTATTGCCGTATTGCTTCACTCTTTTACACTGTGTATTACAATGCAAGTTCCAAAGGTATTTCTGTGCTGCTTCTCTCTTTTACACTGTCAGTGCTTCAGATTGTTTTCAGACTTCATGGGCCCAACAACCCATGGCCAGGCAAAATGATGGGTCAATTTTGAAAAATATGGGTCATTAACAATCAAACCTTCACTTCAAACAGAATGACCCTCCACCCCACACATGACACCCCTACAGCCCCCCGCCCCCCATACACACACAAATGAATAATTAAAAAATAACAAATAAACAAACACATGTCAAGCTTTGTGTCTTTCAGTTGTTTTATTGTCTCTTTTAACATTTCGTTCTGTGGACACAGAGTCATGATCACTCAAAACCCACTCTATTCTTTCTTGGTAGCGTGATGTTTTGTTTAAACAAACTTGGTTTTAGGGCCTAACACATGAAATCTAACAGAGATCTGCTTCAACCAGTCAAACACTACACAAAATCACTCCTCTACACACATACACACCACAAAAATGTTGCCACGAGTCCAAAGAGTTTAGTCTCAACTTGTTTTTTGCCATCCAGCAAATTACACACACAAATACACAACAGTCCACAGTATTTCCTTCTGAATAACTCCATCAATAGGACCTAGGACAGTCTCATGCCCTAGTTCTTCTTGAACAGGTAGCGGTTGCGACTTTCCGCCCACACCTGCACTGCACGGTTAAAGGGCATGTCCTGGAAGATAGGTCCATCAATGCACACCCTCATCAGCTGGTCACAGTGTGTGCTAGAGAGTGTTCTCCTCATCTGTGTTTGGACGTAGTTTTGCACAGAGAACGATCTTTCACAGTCTGCTGTGTGGTGGAGCAGGGTCAGGGCCACAGCTGTCAGCTTCTTTAAATTTGGAAATTCATCAGCTGCAGGGTATAATTTGGCGATCATCTGCCAAAGGGTGACGAAATCATCTCTGGGAAAGTGTTCACTGAGAACTGTTCTCTTGAGCAGCCTCCATTCTTGCCAAGTCTCGTCTCTGTTGATGAACGGCTGAGCAGTTTTCAGTGAGCAGTTCTGGCCCTTGCAGACCCAGGAGTGGGTCTTCTCGTCAGCAAACTGTTGAAGAAGTTTCTCCATTTGTTCCATGCCCCAGTCATCCAGCTTGTTCTTGTCAACAAATGAAATTGGCATCATAGCTAGAACGTTGAATGCCTGGAGCAGCTCCGCATCAGGAAATCTCTTATCCAGATTGGAGAGGACTTCTTCTACAAATGAGGGCAGCAGAGTAGAGGAGACATTCTGAACCAGAACGGTGATTTTACACTGCTTGTAGGTCTTTTCTTCGAGATCAAAGTCCTGTTTCAGTGCACTCAGGTGTTGACAATTGTCTGGGTTGTCAACCAGGTGATTCAGATCAGACTTGCACTGCTCCATATGGACATCAGCTTTGGAAGGATCCAGGTTCTTCTTCTGCAGTGCCTGGGAAAGAACTGTGAGAGGGGTCAGAGCATCGAGCAGCAGACAGGTGTAGTACACAAAGCTGTAGCTGTTCACTCTCCTGGCCAGTCCTTCTCCCTTGGGGTCTTTCTGCTTTTTCAGGCTGTCAAAGTAGACCATCAGTGGCACAAGATTCTTGTGGACAGACAGCAGTGCTTCATAAAAGCTCAGCCATCTGATGTCGCTCTAGATCTCTTCCCTCTTCAAACCCGCCCCACCCTTATCCCTCTTTTATCCCTTTTTTTCCCCTTCTCCGGTCTAGATCTCTTGCCTCTTTACCCCCTCCCCAGGCCCTCCTCACGATGAGTTCGCGGCACTTAGCTACTTTTAGAGACGACAGTTTTCTAGATCACTGACCCACTAAATGCTGGAGGAGGGGGAGGAAAGGGAGGGGGATACAAATGCCGCCTTGCCGACATCTAAGAGAAGAGGGAAGGGGGAGAAGGTTGGAGTGCGGGAGGCAGGAGTTGGAAGGGGCGTGGGGAAAACATGTGCCGGCTGGTTGATCTGGGAGAAGGGAGAGAAAAAACGATGATCGCTTCAATTTTCAGCTAGTAAGAGATAAAAACTAAACAGTTACCGCTTGCTTTATTCTTGAAAACATTGAAGACAACATCATCTGACGTTGGTTTTCTTCAGTTTCTTTTCTAAGCCTTTTCTTCAGTGGCATCTTGATTCCGCACACGTGTGCGAGTCTGTGCAAGGTAAACTGATAGATGTTCGCTGATTGGTTGTCTGCTGGCTGTTAGCCAATCACACAGAGCAATGCATCGATGCTAGGCAAAGCAGCAGTTTGGCGTCGGTTTTGGGCCGTGGTGTGGCCACATGTGCTTGGTGTGGCTTAGTGGTACAGGCGGACTGAGGATCGATACAAGTTGGTGATTCTTATGACGCGCCCGGCTGGCGCATACACATTGAAAGTGACGCGCCATTCTGATAAAATATGCGCCAATGGCACAGGCGCGCCAACAATCTGAAGCACTGCACTGTTACAATACACTATACAGCTTCCAAAGGTATTGCTGTGTTGCTTCTCTCTTTTACACTGTTACAATACAGCTTCCATTTCCAAAGGTATTGCTGTGTTACTTCTCTCTTTTACAGTGTTACAATACAACTTCTGAAGGTATTGCTGTGTTGCTTTTCTTTTTTGCACTGTTACAATACAGCTTCCAAAGGTATTGCTGTGTTGCTTTTCTCTTTTACACTATGTTTCAATACAACTTCCAAAGGTATCATTGCTGTGTTGCTTCTCTTTTTCACTGTGTTACAATACAGTTTCCAAAGGTATTGCTGTGTTGCTTCTCTTTTACACTGTTACAATACAGCTCTCAAAGGTACTGCTGTGTTGCTTTTCTCTTTTACACTGTTACAATACAGCTCTCAAATATTGCTGTGTTGGTTCTCTCTTTTACACTGTGTTACAATACAGCTTCCAAAGGTATTGCTGTGTTGCTTCACTCTTTTACACTGTTACAACGCAACTTTCAAAGGTATTGCTGTGTTGCTTTCTCTCTTTTACACTGTGTGTTGCATTTGTGCTTCTGTCCTCACTTGCATTCTAGCTGACTGAACAAAAAGAAAATAGTAAAAACAGTGGGGATGTGGCAGTGATCCCTAATGTAGGGATGCAGGCTTTACAGTCTTTACAGGCTTTACACCCTCATCTTGTTCTCATTACTTCAGCAATGCCTCAAGTGACCAATTGTGTTGACACAGGGGTGTTGATCAAGAATTGCACTCTTGGAAATGGGGAATAAACATTCCTCTATCTCTTGGAAGTAAAATAGATGATTAAATGTAAATGAGACAAGAAGAGGTGTGTGGCTATGACACCTGGCAGTGTGTCCTGGGGTGCACTTGACTTCCTGACATTTGTGACAAGTGCATGAGAAACAAAACCTAAGTCAAACGCGGAAAGCAGTTTTCAGGAAAATGCTAAGTAATCAGCACGCTGTCACATATATACATGTACCTCATATTTACATCACAGTAAAATAGTAAAGATTTGTTCTATGGACAGGGCTTCGGCTCTGTATGTTAAATTGTACCTTCATTATTCTCAGGATAGACTGGGTGACTAGGGAAAAGACCTATGGCTATGACAGCTGGGAAAGACTAGCAAAACTAAATATTGGGATTCAGGTCATCGGAGCATGTAAGGCCGAAACAGCAGCTGCTGATACAGGGCAGTGTAGACAGGTGAAGACAACATGGACCATGGTAGCTCAGCTGGTAGAGCATTTCGGGCGCTAACCGAAAGGTCGCAGGTTCAGTCCCCGCCTGTGGTCCTTCATTTTGTTCTCTGACTGTCCCACGCAGGGCTTCTGCTTTTATGTTAATCGGGACACTGTCTTTTCTGAGATATATTGTTGTTGAAATATCTCATTTTGTCATTTTTTTAAACTTTAGCCTTGCTATCTGAGTATCTCATGCAAGGTCACAGATTCGTGTGCTTTCAGTTTCACCCAAAGACATTTTTGTTCATGGATATCATAAACTGGTGGAAAGATGGATCATGCAGTTAGCAGTATTTTTCTAATAACTTTTTCTAATAACTTGAGCTGGAAATGAAAGTAGAACTAGAACTTAGAAGGATAAATAAATTCATGGACATTTTTGACTCACATGCGAAGCAAAAGTGAGTCTATGTACTGAGCCGTGTCGTCCGTCCGTCCGGGCGTCCGTCCGTCCGTCCGTAAAAAACTTAAACGTTGAATTTTTCTCGGAGACTATTAAGTCTATCAACACCAAATGTGGCATGATGGTGTATGATGACAAGGCCTCAAAAAACATACATAGTGACTTGACCTTGCTTCAAGGTCAAGGTCACAGGAGCCATAAATGTGGTCTCAAAAACAGTCATTTTTCACATTTTCCCAATTTTCTCCCACGTTATTGAGAATGGCGACCTTAGCTACAAGTGGTATATAGGTCAAAGCAAGCCCTATCTTTTGATACCAGTTTGGTTGACCTTGCTTCAAGGTCAAGGTCACAGGAGCTCTTCAAAGTTGGATTGTATACCTATTTTGAAGTGACCTTGACCCTGAACTATGGAAGATAACTGTTTCAAACTTAATAATTATGTGGGGCACATGTTATACTTTCATCATGAGACACATTTGGTCACATATCATCAAGGTCAAGGTCACTTTGACCCTTATGAAATGTGACCAAAATGGGGTAGTGAACCACTAAAAGTGACCATATCTCATGGTAGAAAGTGCCAATAAGCACCATTGTGCTTCCTATGTCTTGAATTAACAGCTTTGTGTTGCATGACCTTGGATGACCTTGACCTTGGGTCAAGGTCACATGTATTTTGGTAGGAAAAATGTGTAAAGCATTTCTTTGTGTATGATGTCATTGGTAGGTTTAGTTGTTTGACCTTGACCTTGAAGGTCACCTGAAGGTCAAGGTCATATAAAGGTCAAGGTCAAGCATGTGAGTCGTATGGGCTTTGCCCTTCTTGTTTTTTAATGATTTGCCTGACGACTGACGGGCACCTGGGACTATGACCCAGGTGTGCCCCACCCCACTCCCCACCCCCACCCCCCGAGAGTGTCAGGAAGACAGGCTGAAACCATTTAAAGTTGGGGGGCTCTTCCTCTGAGGACCGTCAGTCGTCTCACTTCTCACAAAGTTTCGTACAAGTCTTCTTGTCCTCCTATAGGAAAGGATATGTACTGGTATCTAATGTCTGGATCTGTCTTGTGGGTTGGGCGTTAAAAGAACAGATCCACCGTGTCTCCCTATGCGATTCCATAGAGGGGAATAAATGGGGACACCGTGACTTGAATTGCCCTTGCTTGGAACTTTTCTGGTGATTTTCAAGCTTAATGGCCTTACATAGCCTAGAAAGGCTGATAGCCGTAAAACTTTTTCCATTCATCCATCCAACTTTGGTCAGGTGGTCAAGAGGTTTTCTCCGGCAACGTACATGTTGTGGTCAAATTTATGCTGTGAAAACCTCGTACCAATAACACAAGTTCCTTACCAAGATTTTCAGTCTGACATGACTAAGTGCAGCATTGTATAAATACTTTCTTGAGTTAATCGCAGGCTAGAAAATGAACCCTGCCTTTGATCTTAGTTCATATGGTTATTTAATAGTGTCCCAGTTTATTGATGACTAACTTGTCTAATTCACACTCAAATTTGCATTTCAACAACTGACAAATTATATATGAATCGATAATTGTTTCTAAGAGACATCACTCTAATTGCTCCCCTGATCTCAAAATGATGTGGCTGTCATAATTCCCCCTCCTCCTTCTCTCCTCTCTTTTCCCCCACTCACCCACCCACCCCACCCCCCACCCACCCCACCCCACCCCACTCCCCACCCACCCCACCCCACTCCCCACCCACCCCACCCCCTAAAAAACCACTTTAATAAAATAACCTAAAATCATCTGTGAGACACACTAAGCATGTTGTGTGTGTGCATGCAAACTCTTTACCCCTTCTGGAGCCTCAAGTCAACATCAGACAAATTATGCATCACTCACTTGTTCAACTAAGGAACATAACTCTTTGCTCTGCAAATGGCCAAATAATGGTGTTGTTATAGCGATGCTATATTTCTTCCAAAAAAGAATTCATTAAATTAGCCTAAAACCATCTCTGACATGCGCAGATTCCAAATTGGAGCTTAGATTTCTTTTGTAGCTTTTCCTGTTCTGATGCTGTTTGGGAATAAACAAATGAAGAGATTTTATATGTTATGTATATAGAAGATCTGAACACATATCTTGACAAAATACTAATTAGATCATGTTGAATTGTTTTCTTGTTTTCTTTTTACTTAGACTTCATCAGGAATATGGACACTCAGTAAACACAATGTGATGCATATTGCTCAAGATGATTTTCTTGCAGAGTTCATCAAGAATGCGGACATGATGTGGAAACAGAGCGTGTGGACTTCCTCCATTGCTGCGGGCATTGCAGCCAAGCACCTGAAGGAGGGGGGACTGCTGACTTTGCCTGGGGCCCAGCCCGCTCTACAGGGCACTCCAGGTAGGGTGGGGATCACTGCTGCTACTGTTAGGAACAATCCTCCGCATGTTTCTGTAACTGCTTTCCTGCTTAGCAGGAGAGGTGCAAATACAATACAATACAAAACATTTTATTGCTCTTTGAATGAGGATTTATTATGCATGATCTAACAGACCAGTTTAAAAGGGGTTACATGTAGGACAACTATATCTTATTTACATAATAGAGATTGTGTACATCTTTTGTACCACGTTCAAATAAGACCACTTGAAAACATGCTTAGGATTTGCAAGATAGGGACATGCCATCTAACTGGTAGACAGGACTATGTACTTGAGTTGTCTCCCTAAGTGTAAAGAAGGAAGATAAAATCAAAGAGCCAGTAAAGAAGGAAGATAAAATCAAAGAGCTGGTAAAGAAGGAAGATAAAATCAAAGAGCCAGCAAAGAAGGAAGATAAAAGCAAAGAGCTGGTAAAGAAGGAAGATAAAAGCAAAGAGCCAGCAAAGAAGGAAGATAAAAGCAAAGAGGCAAAGAAGGAAGATAAAAGCAAAGAGCCAGCAAAAAAGGAAGATAAAATCAAAGAGCTGGTAAAGAAGGAAGATAAAATCAAAGAGCCAGCAAAGAAGGAAGATAAAAGCAAAGAGCCAGCAAAGAAGGAAGATAAAAGCAAAGAGCCAGCAAAGAAGGAAGATAAAAGCAAAGAGCTGAGTAAAGAAGGAAGATAAAATCAAAGAGCCAGCAAAGAAGGAAGATAAAAGCAAAGAGCTGGTAAAGAAGGAAGATAAAAGCAAAGAGCTGGTAAAGAAGGAAGATAAAAGCAAAGAGCCAGCAAAGAAGGAAGATAAAAGCAAAGAGCCAGCAAAGAAGGAAGATAAAAGCAAAGACCCAGTAAAGAAGGAAGATAAAATCAAAGAGCCAGCAAAGAAGGAAGATAAAATCAAAGAGCCAGTAAAGAAGGATGATAAAATCAAAGAGCTGGTAAAGAAGGAAGATAAAAGCAAAGAGCCAGCAAAGAAGGAAGATAAAATCAAAGAGCCAGCAAAGAAGGAAGATAAAATCAAAGAGCTGGTAAAGAAGGAAGATAAAAGCAAAGAGCCAGCAAAGAAGGAAGATAAAATCAAAGAGCCAGCAAAGAAGGGAGATAAAAGCAAAGAGCCAGCAAAGAAGGAAGATAAAATCAAAGAGCCAGTAAAGAAGGGAGATAAAATCAAAGAGCCAGTAAAGAAGGAAGATAAAATCAAAGAGCCAGCAAAGAAGGAAGATAAAAGCAAAGAGCCAGCAAAGAAGGAAGATAAAAGCAAAGAGCTGGTAAAGAAGGAAGATAAAATCAAAGAGCTGGTAAAGAAGAGAGATAAAATCAAAGAGCCAGTAAAGAAGGAAGATAAAATCAAAGAGCTGGTAAAGAAGGAAGATAAAATCAAAGAGCCAGTAAAGAAGGAAGATAAAATCAAAGAGCCAGTAAAGAAGGAAGATAAAATCAAAGAGCCAGTAAAGAAGGAAGATAAAATCAAAGAGCCAGTAAAGAAGGAAGATAAAATCAAAGAGCCAGCAAAGAAGGAAGATAAAAGCAAAGAGCCAGCAAAGAAGGAAGATAAAAGCAAAGAGCCAGCAAAGAAGGAAGATAAAAGCAAAGAGCTGGTAAAGAAGGAAGATAAAATCAGAGCCAGTAAAGAAGGAAGATAAAATCAAAGAGCTGGTAAAGAAGAGAGATAAAATCAAAGAGCCAGTAAAGAAGGAAGATAAAATCAAAGAGCTGGTAAAGAAGGAAGATAAAATCAAAGAGCCAGTAAAGAAGGAAGATAAAATCAAAGAACCAGTAAAGAAGGAAGATCAAATCAAAGAGCCAGTAAAGAAGGAAGATAAAATCAAAGAGCCAGTAAAGAAGGAAGATAAAATCAAAGAGCCAGTAAAGAAGGAAGATGACATCAAAGAACCAGTTTCTGTGTAATTTTTTTATTCAACAGATCACTTTCAGTTGATGTTCAGCGATACACTAAGTAGCAAAGCCCACAGAATTTTACCATACTCTTGCTGCCCACTGCATTACAAAGTATACACCAGGCTGAGCTCATGCAGCAGGAGAGGTTCACTGACAAAGATCCGAACAGTGCAGTCCCACAATTCTTTCTAATCGGCAGCTCTGACTCTCCTAAATGAAGCACTGTTTTCAAGACTCTGTGTGTGTGTGCGTGTGTGTGTGTGTGTGTGTGTGTTCATTTGCATGATGATCTGTATTTATCATTTGTTTTAGTAGATGGTGTATATTTGTGACAGTCAGCATCAACGTTTCCTAACAGGAGGGACATCATAAAATATTTTTGTACTTTGTCTCTCTGCTTTTGTTATGACCTTTGTTGAACAAAATGGATTCCATCCACTTCCCTTCCCTATGTACTGTTTCTGCCTTGTTTGTTACCTTTATGGAATACAGTGAAGAATTGACCCACCACGTCTCCCTACTCGATTCGTAAGAGGCGAATAACCAGGGGCACCGTGACTTGATTTGCATTTACTGTATACTGTTCAAGTGGTTTTTGTGCTTAATGGCCTTATATAGCCTACAAAGGCTTATAGGCCGTAAAACACCATCCATCCATCCAACCAGCCAGCCATCCTCTACCCTCCCTACATAATGTTTCTGCCCCATTTACTACCCATGTTAAATAAAGTTGATTCCATTCACTTCACTTCCTGTCCCTACATATTGTTTCTTCCTTAGTCATTGCCCTAGTTAAATTAAGAGGAATCCATTTAATTCTTATCCCTTCCCTAAGTATTGTCTCTCTGCCTTATTCATTACTCTTGTTGAATAAAGTGGATTCCATTCAATTCTCTTCCCTGTTTATTGTATATCTGCCTTATTAAGTTATTTTCCTCCTGTGGGTTGGGGGTTAATAGAATAAACCCACCATGTCTCCCTACACGATTCATAAAAGGCATATAAATAGGAACCTAGTGACTTGAATTGAGCTTGGAACTATTCTAGTGATTTTTGTACTTGATGGCCTTACATAGCCTACAAAGGCTGATAGTCCATAAAACTTCATTCATTCATCCATCCATCCATCCATCCATCCATCCACCTGCCTTATTTATCACCCTTGTCAGATAAAGTGGATTCCATTCACTTCCCTGTGTATTGTTTCTGCCTTATTTGTTACTCTTGTCAAATACAGTGGACCTCATTTACTTCCCTTATCTTCCCTGTGTATTGTTATATGCTTTATTCATGACCTGTGTTTAATTAAAGAAGTGCATTCCATTCACTTCCCTTCCCTTCCTTGTGTGATGCCTGCAGGCATGATTGGCTATGGCATGGCCAAGGCAGCTGTCCACCAGCTGGTGAAGAGTCTGGCAAAGAAGAGCAGTGGACTTCCCACTGACAGCCTGACTGCAGCCATCCTGCCGTAAGTAAATTGTCTGTCTGTCTGTCTGTCTGTCTGTCTCTTCTCTCTCTCTCTCTCTCTCTCTCTCTCTCTCTCTCTCTCTCTCTCTCTCTCTCTCTCTCTCTCTCTCTCTCTCTCTCTCTCTCTCTCTCTCTCTCTCCTCTCCTCTCCTCTCCTCTCCTCTCCTCTCCTCTCCTCTCCTCTCCTCTCCTCTCCTCTCCTCTCCTCTTCTCATTTCTCTTCTCTCTTCTCTTCTCTCCTCTCTCTGTCTCTTTCTCTCTCTCTCTCTCTCTCTCTCTCTCTCTCTCTCTCTCTCTCTCTCTCTCTCTCTCTATTTGACTTTTTTGCAGACCTTGATCTCTGCAAATAAAGTTACTGGAAATTGTATGCTGATTTACTGACAGCATTTAGTTTTGATGCTTTAGAGTTATGGGACTTGTCTTGTATAACAGAATAGTGTTTGATCAATCCTTCAGGATCACACTGGACACACCCATGAACCGAAAGGGAATGCCCAACGCTGACTTCAGCACTTGGACACCACTGGAATTTGTTGCAGAGTGAGTCTCCATGAAATTCTAGCTGTTGATTCTGCTATTTTCAATAACCAATAAATATAGTTTATGTGTTTTCTGAAAATATGGCTCTGGTCAGATTTTCATTAAGGGAATGAAAAGGAAAGGATCACACACACACTCACACTGTTGAAGAAAACAAAATCTATATGCTGAATTTTGCTCATTGTTTGAACTGTGTGATAGTTTTCTAATATCATTTGATATCAACATGTTTTAAGTTATTTATGAAAATATTCCCATGTCTGCGTTCTTGCTCATCTCTATGAATTTAAGAGTATTAGTCAGTAGGTGCTTAGCAGGCATGTAGATGGAACTGCCAGTATCCATCCTTATGTCCTCTCTGTGTCTGTGGCAGGGTGTTCTTCAAGTGGACAGTGGGTGAGGAGCGTCCACCCAATGGGTCCATGGTGCAGATGATCACCAAGGATAGCAAGACGGACTTGGTGATGGCCTGAGCTGCTCCCTCATCGGCTCTGTTCCAGCAGTACCTCCCTCACATTCCTCTGTCCTGCCTGTTTGTCATGGTGTTTTGCTGGAGTGAGAGTGTAGCCCTGCTAGTATGGAGTATGATGTTTAGTGTTGCTACACCTTCGCAACTGCTGACCCTATGCTCCTAGAAACCTTCCATATCTGTTGCTATAGATAGGTTCTCTCCCTATAATCTCAGGTGCAATATATTTACGATAAGCCACATAGTATGATAGCCAAATGCTTCTCCAAACATAAAGATAGTAGAGATGATTTTATGTCACAATGCTAGAGTTCTACAGTACATTCCAAGCATGCCTGAACATATTTCTTGCTACATTCAATTGCAGAGGGCACTTATATTTTTGGTCAGAATTTTGTGAGCTTGAAAGTATTGAATTGCTGAATAAAATCCTGAGCAATAAATCTGAATGACATAGAAAATCAAATTAGCTGTAGCTGTGTGTGTTGTGAAAGCAGGGGGAAATGTTCTCCATGTTCCCATGTGTGTAGAGGGTATGTTTATGTAAGCATTCTCTCCTCAGGTCCACCTTCCCTTACCCCAGTGCATTATGGGTGTTCTGTAGTCAGTGTTTGCAGATGGCTCAGTGCAACAAGATGCCTTTCTATTTGATGTCCTGAATGTCAATATTTCCTCTGCTGTCTTGAAACGCCAAAGGTTCCCTACCCCCACCCCATCTTGACTCCTCACCCCCACCTCCACCCCCACCCCCAAACTCCACCCACCCAAGGTTGTAGAAATGAGTGGTGTTTTATGGATTTTTGCTGGGAAATGTTTTCATATTTCATAATTGATGTTTAAATGGAAATAATCCATTTTGTTTTTGTGTGATAGTGAGTCTGCTGTTTGGAGTTTTGATTAATTAACAAATACATTTTACCTCCTTGTAGCAGAGCCACCTTTCTAATGCATTCGCATGGTTCCTTGTCCTGTGATCTTGGAGGAAACTTTTCTCTTCGTTGTTCTTGTTTCTTGAACTACTATTCAGTTGCAGCATAATTAGAATTAAGATGCAGCCTGTCCTACATGAGCATCATTGTGTGGATAATAAATGCGCCCAACAACAACAAATGAAAGGAAGCTTAAACATCATACTCCAGTGCTTGTGCATTATCATAGTCATTTTGTATCCGTGCCACACATGTTCAGTATGATGGAAGTGGAATCCTGGGAGACCATGGCCTCTAGCGTCCCCTGTGTTTTGGAGTGAAAAGAATAAGAAATGCCATAGGTAATTAATTTGTCATGGGTTTGATTTACAGTATTGACCAAAAACGGTGATCTGACAGCATCTAGTCCACTCAGGTTTGTGTGCTACTTATTCTCCATGACATGGAGCCCAAAGCTGTTCCAGTTCTGTTTTTGCTTCTTATTTTTTTTATCAGGTAAGAAGTTCTTTTTGGGGGGTTGTAGTTGTTGAAGATGTTTTGACACTTTATTTTAGGATTGTGTTTTAATGAAAGAAGCAACTTTCATGACGGAGATGTTTGTTACTTATGATCTCTTGTCACGTTTATTGAAGGTTGTATGTTTTGATGTGCATTTATTTACGTTTACTCCAGTCATTGTCCATGATGTGTAGAAACTGCTTTGTTTCAAGCACATGCATAATGAGATTGAATTAATTTGTGATGAACCACTTTTACATGGCAGCTCATATGACATGTTTATGGTTTGAGATTGTTTTGAGTCTCAGATACATTTCCTGACTTGGATTTAAAGTCTGCATTAGTAAGAAATGAGACATTTGTTAAGGGTGAACAGGGATTACAGTCAGTAGTGGAGTGATTATTTCTGTTGCATTTAGTTTTAATGTTGAGAAAGATAGATGTTGTTATTGTTGCCAGCAGTAGAGCTCAGAGAACTCCATGTAGAGTTGTCAGTGTGGATGTCTAGAACAGCAAAATACTCTTGGTAGTTTTCAATTTTGCCAAGCAACTTGACAGCACAGAATGTTGTTCTCATTGGTAAGTAACTTCTTCCAGAAGCTGCAGGCAGTAGGCTGTCTCACCTGGATTGAATTATGTCATTGTCTAATAATAGACACAAAATTGCTTTATGGTTATGGACCATTAATAAACCATATCAAACCAGATCACATTCTTCCTCCTTTTTGCTGCTTCTTAAGCAAAACAGCTGATTGTACCTGTTATGTGTGGGTGAATTTGGAGAAGGATCTGTGGTACACTGAGCATGTCGGTTGCATTTGTACTGATTGGGAGGAGCCGAAACCTGTTCAGCCGTGCGTTCACGAGGCCTACCGGTATCGACCGGTAGATACCGTTTGACTCTTGAACGACTTGGTACGGCTAGCGGTATCAACCGGTAGATACCGCGCCGGAACGCTGTTGTGCCTGTATAACAAAATGGCTGCTTTCCGGGAAAGGAAGAAAGTCACCATCACAAATTTGCGCTGTGGCACGCATTTCTACCTGTGATTATTACCCAGCATATGCGAGACGTTACAAGAAGTTAGGCTGATATTGTACTTTTCTTTTTTTTTAGAATAACTGCTCTGAAATAATTACCAGGCAAGATGTGAGCAAACATTTCCACAACAAATGGAGAAACAATTTCAAGGGAAGCATCTCTTATATATCTTACATTAGCCCTTAGTTGTATAACCTCCCTTGAAGTGAGCATCGAACTATTCTTGCTAACACCAAGTTAGCACTGTCGTTTTGACGTAAATTTCTATTCGAGCGATGCCGAGCATTCATGCACAGCTACAGCTTAACATATTTTATCAGCTTCCACAAGGAACGAGCAGTCTGCAGCTGCTGGTTTACTCATTTGGTTGAGAAGCGCAATCCGCGACGATGAGAAGGCATCGCGGAAGCCATCTTGGCTACCGTTCGGTCATAACGAGTTGTTCAAGAGCGCACATTGGGGGCTTGGCTACCGGTCGGCGAATGGTAGGTCGTCTTGAACGCAGGGCAGGACAGCTTGCTCCAGTTTCAGAGTGGAGCACACGAGTGCGGGAGCGAACGGAATCAAAGGGAGGTAACAGCTGCACTAGGATTTACGCAGTTATTCACGCAGTTACTTCCCTTTGACATGGGGCTGTAATGGCATAGAACAGCATGCACAAACCACTTTTTTAAGCACCGTGTTCGAGATTGCAGTTGCAGTTTCAACACCACAACTGCTTAGCGACTGGAAAACATGCATCTTGACAACTGGATTAGAGTCTATTGTTTTGCTGCAGAACAAACTGCTGAAAATCTGCCTTTAAGTTTAACTGTCAGCCTGTTCACCCCCAGCCAGTTGCTGAAGAATAAATGCAAGGGAAGAATCAATGGAAATGTTATTATGTGACCAGCACCAGATGGCAAGAGATGTAATGTTTGAAGAGTTCAAAGTTTTTCAGCAGCTTTGTCCTGTTGAATTCTCTATCATGAAAGACACGGCATGAGTCACAGTCTCCCAAGGTCGAAGATAGCATGTGAAAGAGTCACCTGCAGCTCTGGAACGACACTCCTTCAATGCAGGGGGTAGACACAGGTCGTGACATGAATGACACTGTGAGAAATGATGCATCATGGTCATAAAGACGTCACACAGTTCCACACTACTTAACCTGTATTGCCTCTCCCCACAAAGAAACAGAACTGGGAAAATTCATATGGTATTGGGTGAGGAGAAGGGTGAGAGTCCTCTGTGAAATCTGTTGTAGGACATGAATAAAGATGTTCATGTAGGTAGTGACGATCATGGTGGTGGTGGTGGTGGTGGTGGTGGTGGTTGTTGTGATGGTGAAGATAAGAATTGTTTAACTCGATCATGGCCCAAAATACATTTGTGCCTGCATGCGTGGATTTATACGTGTGTGTGTGTGTGTGTGTGTGTGAGAGAGAGAAAGAGAGAGAGAGAACATTTGACATGTGAAGAGAAAAAGACATAGTACACTCATGCGGTACAGATGATATTATCTAAGAAAAATACCATATAACAGCCACACTGTAGAGATGATATTCTCATGAGAAGAAAGGACAAATGAAAAACACACTGTGGAGACATTACTATTCAAAGAAAATACATAAGGCAACCCCAAAAAAATGTTTCAAGCAACAAGGCAAAAAAGGGGTGGGAGGGTGGGTTGGGCATGAACTTTTTTACCCTCTCCAAGTTCAAAGAAAGGTTGCCTTTTTTTAGACATGTCATCACATTTTGTATACAAAAGACGAGGTTTCCTTTACTTGGAAAACAATGTTTTGTATGCATGAAATGTAATTGAAGGAATTATCTGTGCTAGTGAAGGATTCACATATTTTTAGTGTGCGTTATTTGTGTGTGTGTGTGTGTGTGTGTGTGTGTGTGTGTTTCCAGCAAAAACAAAAACCAAAATAATGTAGGGTTGGACGCAAAATTTAGGGTTGATTAGATGAGTTTAAACTAAAAATTGTTTCAAGGGGGTCTAAAACAGCCACACTGAACAGTAGTTCTCTGTTGGAGAAAAAGGACAAAATAATGACAGCCACACTGTGGAGATGTTACGCAGTAAAAAGACACAAGACAGACACACTTTACAGAAGATTCTTTGTTGGGGGAAAAGGACAAATGACAGCCACACTGTGGAGATGTAACGCAGTAAAAAGACACAAGACAGCCACACTTTACAGAAGATTCTTTGTTGGGGGAAAAGGACAAATGACAGCCACACTGTGGAGATGTTGCTACTCAAAGAAAAGACACAAGACAGCCACACTGTACAGATGATACTGGCTTTATTCACTGTTGGCCCAGCACCTGAAAATCACATGGTTGGCCCAGAGCAAGCAATGCTACATCATCTTGCCTCTGCACCTTCTTTGGACAGACATGCAATGGTAATTCACAAGTAGATGAGAGTTATAATTACAAACATTGTATAAATTAACCACATTTACAAAAGTATAGTGTTCATCCACAAAGTACAGTACTGTTCACAAAATGAGGAAGTCAAAGACAAATTAGAAGAAAAAAAATATGGGGGTAGGGGGGTATGCAGTGAAACAAAAATGCTTTTCTAGCTTGCCTTCCATCAAAATGCCATCTAGGTATATAAAACAAAATACTGCTCAAGCACTCCAAATTGAAAAAAAAAAAGAAATCTGACAAGTTTCATTGCAATGAGGTGAGGTTGGCAGTTAAATCAACCACAAAATGCTGAGATTTATTTCCTGTCATGACAAAAAAGTGTAGGGGGTTGGGTATGTTGGCTTGTTGTTCCCCAAAACAATGTTTGATTTTGAGATTTTTGTTTTCTTTGGAACTGGTAGATGCTGCCCACAGTGCATGGCTGTCTCTAACGGTCAGAAAGTCTCGTACCTGATCAAGCTCTCATGCGTACTTTCAAACATCAGTTTTCACACAAGCTGGTATTTTCAACAAGTAAAAATTTGGGTTGATCATTGGCTACATCACACCTTCAGAGCAGAATAGGAGAGTAAATAAAAGCTCAAATATGAAGCTGACATTTAAATTCTCCATTTCACAACACTGGATTCCTACAACTTTGCCTGTTTAGCCACAAAACCACCATAACTTGAAAGGAGAGAAATGTACTGACATCACAAACGTTTTTTTCAGTGGAGTATTTCCTAGTTATCTGTCATCACTAACAATGTAACTCTACATGCCATAGTACACGAAGAAGGCACAATCTCAACCGAGTAAATTGCAGGTACACAGACACAAGAACAAAAACCATTTTAGCACCATGCCATTTGTATGAAAGTGTCTACTTGTGTAGTGTCACACAAAAAAAGGTAATTTAAAAAACATTAAATGTCAACAGCACATTCTACAGTGGACTGGCTGAATATCTGGCAATCTGCAGCAGCCAGAGGAAGCTCTTTCTTCAACTGGTATGTGCGGCCAAAGGGCTTATGAAGCTTTCCCGTGACTACAGAGAGAACAGATGAAAGCTTTGCAAGACTCAAATCTTGGTTATGCAAACGTTCACCTCCCTTTGCAACTGCAGTGCAAATGGACATGAGAGCTGAATCCATATGCAAACCAATCATCATCAAGTAAATACCACATATAAAAACACTCAATGCATTAAAGGGGGGAAAATGTTAAGTAAAAACAATTCTTCACTTAGAATAAGATCTTAACTGCATAAATATAACCTTTAAAAATTATTTTCATTAATACTTGGAAGCATAGTTTACAGATTAAATGTCATCCCAAGCTCAATTCCATCCATCATTTCGCAAGCAGCACACTAACAGAACATTACTCAAAATACAAATAAATGTTAAGACCTTCCTAATCAGGGCATCATGAAAAGTTACAACACTGTTCTTAAGGGGTGGGGGTGGGGGGGGGATGGGGGTGGGGTGGGGGGAACCTTCACTGATCCTCAAGCTTCCATCATTTGACCCAACATAAAAGAAATTAAAGAAGGCCCTAACTTTTAAGTCTCGTACACTAACCGTACTCTCATGCACATCATCCCAGCTGAGTATTTTATCAACCTGACAAGTACAGGATGCAGTGGGGATAATCATGTCTTCTTTCTCTAGAAAGAAATATCTTGAAGTTACTGAAAAGACAAGAGTGAGTAAAGACAACCATGAGATGGCTGGAGGAGTGGGGGTGGGTGGGAATGGGGGGACGAAGGAGGATGGAGGCTGAAACTGTAGAGGAAAAAGTATCTCACAACTCCCATAGAATGTGGGTCAGCTTTACACAGGATAAGAAGATGAGCTACAGAGACACAGAGACTCAAAATGTATATTTAGGCGGAGCAGACAGGGACAAGGCAGTTTAATAGACTTAGTGAGAGTAGGAACAAATCTACTGATAGAAGGGGCAGGCATGTTGAGAGGACAAGCAGATGTGCTGAGAGGAAAGGCAGATAATCGGAGAAAAGAAAAAACAACAGGAAGGACAGACCAAAAGAGAAAGGCTGAGTTAGACTTAGAGAGAGACCTGCAGATTGGAAGGGCAGACTTGCACAAACATCAGGGCTATGTGCAGATGATACAATATGGCACAGGCAGACACAATGACTATCGAGGTAGGGTTGGGTTGGTTGAATAAAATATAAATGAGGACACCATTCTGCAGGCACACACAGTTCTACTGACTCCCAGGACAATGATGCCAAGCGCACGGGAATTTTTCACACTCAGGACAAACATTTGGATGTTAGTGGTACCATTAAATCGCACATGCAAAAATGCTCCATGGTTGACTTAGTTGTTTATAATAATATGGTCAGAACAGACTAGTGCCTATAAAACTTTGTTATTTCCTTTCTCTCATGAAAAAAGAGTCTATTCATTAATGATAAAAACAATGCTGCCACAACTTCACCATTCAATGCAGAGCCACTTAGTACAAACTAGATGTACAGGACACATTAAAACTACCAACAGGCAGGGTACAACCAGTAATTTGTCACCGACAGACTCTCTCACAGAAACAGCCTGCATGAAGCCAAAATCTGATGATAAAAACCTGTAGATTCCGTAACAGGATCTCCTGATGAATCCATGGGAAAGAAAGCAACAAATGCAATTTTTGCATAACAGCTGGAAGATATATGCCTACTTTGATTATCAAGTGGCTGTTAACATTTTCTCATTTATAGATCATTATGGCAA
Organism: Theodoxus fluviatilis; assembly: GCA_034096865.1. Taxonomy (NCBI): domain Eukaryota; kingdom Metazoa; phylum Mollusca; class Gastropoda; order Cycloneritida; family Neritidae; genus Theodoxus; species Theodoxus fluviatilis. The sequence continues at coordinate 70,441 of JAWQFJ010003029.1, forward strand.
ATAATTGAGCAACTCTATATAAAACTGCAGTGCCTTTGTATCAGTGTACATGCTTTTTAATTTGTATGCCAGGGAGAAGTAAATCAGATGCAGAAAAATGATATTCATTCTTTTTCTAACTAACCCCCCAACAAATAGAAACTTTCATGATTTTTCAAAATGTTAAACTAAAAGAGTCTGATAAATTTTTTCCTGCTATGTTTTGCAGCATGATTAATATCTAATGCATGTAAAATAAGCACTAAATTATTCATTTTTATGGAAACACACACACACACACACACACACACACACACACACACACACTCACTCACACACTCATACACACACAAAATACTCCAGATCTTTCACCAGTAAGATTTGAGACCTGATTAGAAACTTCACCAAACCTGTAGGCTCAGTCCCACCATTCTTCCTCTGACACAACATGTCTGGTTACACAGATCTCTACATGGGGCCTCTAAAGCCCCTCCTTGAAGCTTGGTAATAATAATAAAATTAATAATGAATAAATTATCAAGTAAAAATGTAAAGCTTTTTTTTCTACTTAAAAATGTTTCATCAAAGATAGTAATCAGCTTTGATGAGTGGCAGATTGAGTAATGTCTTCACGCAGCTTGAGAAATAACTGTTACAAAAATACATCATCACAACCATACGTTTACATGAAGATGTGAGGTCATGGTTTGATGTAGATTATAAATAGAATACTTTGATGCCTGACAGTCTAATAATAAAGCAAAAAACATCCTAACCATTTCATGAATAAACAACAACAATAATTTCATTATCTTCCACATCCAAAGTATTTACCCAGTTCCTTGAAATTTATAAGACAGACAGGCAACGACAACAACAATATTTTGAATTGACACTACTGATTTCACCTCATGGAAAAAGTGTAAAAGATGACAAATATGGCCATTGGTCAAAAGTGCAAGTGATGAACTTATTACTTTTCTTAAACATCAGGAATAAATCATTTTTCTGCACCTCAAGTCAACAGGTTTTATCTGCAACAAAGACGACTTGATTCCAACAACTATGATCATTCCTTTTCTCTTTGTCTATATACATTTTTGTTACCTTCAGAATTAAGAAAAATCTACCAAACTTCTGGGAAAGAAATAAATATCTTCTTTGCATTCTTTATGACAGAATGAATTTAGTGGGCAAGCTTTGGTCAGATTTAAGCTCCAGACTTCTGACCAAAGCTTGTATGCTACACATCATATTTACACTATTTACTTGTCTGTATCATACATGCATCATATTCACAGGAAGAGGCATCTCATTGTACCCAGCCAGCGTAGTTGAACACAGTTGATGCACACCAAAGAACACACTGGAGAGTGCAGCTATAAAATAATGTAGTTCAACTCCTGCCATTTGCAATCTGCTACTGCAAGTAATGGTTCCACTAGATGCACCGATCAGGGTTTAACGTAATACATAGCTGTACGACATCAAATCACAAGGCGTATCACAAAAACAGCATATGTGTACATAGTAAAACACTTGACTACACATGTACATTTTCGACGTAACAACAAAACCATCAAGTGCTCAGGAAGACCATGATGCAATGTAGTTCATGAGTCCAATTGACTAAGTCAACCAAAAGCCATCAAACAACACAGGCAGGAACCTTTTTTCCTTTCTGTTGCCAATACAACCAGGCAGAAGAAATCAGCACACATCCGACCAGAATAAAAAATCCCTACACATACTTAAAACCCTGAGATGATGTTTTGAAATACTTACAGAATATCTGAAGAGTCCTTTTGTTGTTTAAATGGACCACATTGAAAATATGAGTAAATCTAGTTTTCTAATGACCATACTGTTGAATTAGAGCCGCTCAAATGACGAAAATGTCTTGGCTGCTCAGAACTCAGATTGCATTGAATTGAGAGAAAACTGCAAAAATGGAGGGAAAACAATGCTTTTGAAACAATTTCATCAGCACAACCATGCTCACAACCAACATCTTAACTGCTCTTGCAACAGAAATTAACACTTGCAATACAAGAATTGCGAGACCAAAAAAAAAGCAAATTCAGGCCATCAGAAATATACTCAGAAGCAGATCAAACTTTAGGTTTAAAGCTAGATGAAATACGGGAGATGCACTGACTGAATTTGTTGTTTTGGGGGGAAAAGCAACCTCTGCAGGCATGACACAACAACAAGTCTTTTTACAAGGCACAATTTCCCATCACAAAACTTCCTCCAAGATGAGGAAGTCTTTCCTGGGGGACCATTGCCCACATTTAAAACAGCCAAATTTCAGTTTTCCACCAGTGTGCAATACTTGAGATGTTCAACGGGTAGTTTCACTACTGAAAACAATATATTTGTGAGCATATCTTTGATGTTAAAGCACCTTTATATTTAAAAAATGCCAGAACTGTTTCAAAAATGAACCTTAGAAAATATTACTCACATCATGAGGAAAAAAAAGTGGAGGAGAAGGGGTAGCAGGACTGGAGGTAGAGACATAAAGAAAAACAGGTGATGATTCAAGAACTGGCAGAGGAGTAGATGGAGGAGGAGCAGAAGGAGGAGCAGAAGAAGGAGGAGCAGAAGGAAGAGAAAAGGAGGAGGAGCAGAAGGAAGAGAAGCAGAAGGAGGAGAAGCAGAAGTACAGCAGAGGGTTAACCTGATGGTGGTCTCTTTAAATTCAAATGACTCATTCAAATGACCAAAATTGTACTGAAAGAGTGAAAGACCATTTCTCAACTCTATTTTTACTACACTTTATATGTGAATCTATCTCATATGTTCAGAGCAATCATCAAGATGTAAAGATGTATCTCATAATGAATAGAAGATGTACTATAATTTGGAGCATTTCTTTTCATCAAGAAGATATGGTATTTGACATTTTGCAGTCTGCAAAAAGAGCTAAGCAGGAAACTTTAAACTGATGATATTCTGTGAGAAAGAAAAACTTCAGTAGTAAGATAAAGGATTTCATTTTCAATAACATTATAAATTCCATGCTTAAATGCAATCAGAGACCGACTATGAGAAGAGATTAATCAATGCTACTATCAAGTAGATAGAAGAAAGACATAATATATGAATTAGCATGGGCAGCTGTGTTCAAGTTGCATGGGAAGTTGGAGTAACACTTCAAGTAGGCTGCAGCCGATAATGAAATCCTATTCTCTGTGCAGTAGTTATGCTAATCATACAGCAATTTCTGCCAGAACAACTCATTATACACATCATACTCTGGTCACATCCTTCCATTTAGTCCTGTGACCAGAAGCAACCCTGTGAGAATAAGAAATGAATCTCATGTCACTGAGACCACCTCAGTGAGGAAAAACCCAGGTAGTGAGAACACATTTGGACAACAGCAGGTCTTCCCACCACTGCTACACACTCCACAGTCCCTATGCTACACACTTGTCTCCTTTTTGAAGCTTGGGTCCTTCTCCTCCTGGGGCAGCCACACATTGTCAAAGCTCTCATCATCATCAGTGCTGGAGGAGGAGTCCTCCAGCATGGTGCCAAAATTGGCATGGGTGAGGCGGTCATACTCACTCATGGAGCGGGGCAGCCAGAAAGCCTTGCGGGCCAACTCTTCACTTTCACTGGCCTGCTGAATCAGCTTCTGCAGTACGCGCTGCTGGTAGCTGTGGTTCACATAGGCATAGGAGATCTTCCTAGGCCGGTCCTTGAACTGCTCCTCCCAGCCCAGTGACCGCTGCTTCAGCATGCCACGGTGGCGGGAGAACCGGTCATGAGAGTTGCGGTGGCGCTTGCGATGAGTGGGGTCTGAGTGGTGGTCACTCTCGATGCCCCGCCGCTGCCGGCAGTGCTGCAGCTGACCATCAGACTCCATGCCCATGCCCAGCACATGGCTGTCCATCGAGGGGCTGTCTGAGAGCACACAGTCCTTGCCCCCCTCCTCACCACCAGACTTGTAGCCCGACCCCAGCCTTGAGTGGTTGTGAGGGATGAAGTTGCGGTGGGTAGATTGGTGGTGACTGCTGTCTGAACTATAACCTCCAAAGGATGCCTGAGGCCTTCCTGGAGAGTGGACCGCAGAGTCACGGTCAGTGTCTGAGCACACATTAACATTGTTGACAGGACTCATGGGTTTGAGAATGCTACTGATGTGAGCACTGCCTCCCCCAGCACTCATCCCAGGGGCACCCGGGAGGAAAGCAGGCAGGGGCAGTTGAAGGGGTCGAGGGTCATGAACTCCCTGGTCACTGGTCTGACTCTGACCATCAAAATCCCTAAGCCTGGGTGCCTGCCCCTCACAGCTGGGCTCACTTGACCCAGGGGAGCGCCCATTGCGGGGTAGGGTATTGTTCCGGGGGCCCACTGGAGTAAAAGCACTAGGGTGGCCACCCCCCAGGGAGCATGCGGAAGGTGAGCGCTGGTTTTGGGGCAGAGACTGCACTTCCCCAATGGGGACCAGAATGCGTCCTGGTCCCCCTCCCAGGTCAGGGCCAGCTATGGCCCCTGGGGGCATCATTGGGCCACAGTTTAGGGGCAGGCCCATGACCCCTGGGGGTGGGGGATGGATGTTTAGAGGGACCTTAGTCATGTGAGGGCTAGAGGAGCCTAGAGGGTGTGAGCAAGCTGCACCAAAGCTGCCTGAGCGCCCATCACGGCTCTGGATCTGGATCTCTATGCTGACGTGGGACTTGGCATCACTGCTGGTGGCCTGGCTGCAGCGAGAGTGGTGGCCGCCCTCAGCACCTGAGGCATTGTCTGTCAGGCTCCCTGTCAGGTCACGGTTTACATCCTTGTTCATGATCTTACTGTGGTGCTGGTGCTTCTTCTCCCAGAACTTCTTGGCAGCACCATTCTGTCGTGGGTTGTAGAAGTTGGGGAAGGAATCACCATTGCTGCTGGCAAAGGAGGCTTCAGTGAGGGAGGAGTTGGCCACTGGGAGGAGGTTCAGATTGCTCTGCTTGCTGGAGTTGTTCTTCAGGTTGTAGGCCTTGGCAATGTTGGAGGACTTGGAGGGGAACTCGTTGATCTCAATGCTGCTGCTGGACTTGACCGCACTGCCATTCATCTGGCTCACCTGTGTGACCTGAGTGGGTGGATCTGTGGACGAGTCAGCGGGAAGGCTGTACATCGTCTCTGGTGCCTTGCAAGCAAAGAACCGCTTCCAGCTGAGGCGGGAGTCCTGACGGGTCAGGCAGAAGTAGGCAACCATGAAGATGCCCAGAAGGGCACTGACCAGGCCATACAGGTAGCTGAAGATGAGCTCCTGGTGAGGGATGATGGACTTGAAGGGCTTGGCCACAGCCATGGCACCACACACCCAGGTCAGGATGAAGAGGAAGAGCATGGCGACCAGGGCCCTCAGTTGTGTGATGGGCCGGCGTTCCTGGTCCAGCACCGACACTGAAGATGTCGCATCATCCTCTGGAGGAGCTGCCCCTGGCTGTGTCAGACTCTGTGTCTCCAGGTTGGTGTCAGCCTGGCTGGGGACCAGTTCTATTTCATTGACGTGCAGGTCCTCCGTTTCGTCTGTCTCATTCAGACTGCTGGAGGCACCGCGGATCACGCAGGAGATGCGCATGAAGAAGATGAGGTTGAGCACCACCAAGAGCGCCACAGGGCCATAGAAGGCACCCAGGCTGGGCTCCCAGTCCAGGTAGCAGCTGCAAGGTAAAGTGGGACAAAGTGAGAAAGGTAAACAGTGCCACATTTTCTCAGAAGAAACAGACTTACAACAAGAAGGGCAAAGCCCACACGACTCACATGCTGAGAGGATGTGAAAAATGACTGTTTTTTTAGACAACATTTACGGCCCCTGCGACCTTGACCTTGAAGCAAGGTCAAGTCACTCTGTAGGTTTTTTGATGCCTTGTCATCATACACCATCATGCCAAATTGGGTGTTGATAGACTTAATAGTCTCCGAGAAAAATCCAACGTTAAAGTTTTTTACGGACGCCCGGACGCCCGGACGGACAAAACGGGTGAGTACATACTCACTTTTGCTTCGCATGTGAGTCAAAAAGGGAAAAGAAGGTTAAAAACTAAAAATTGACTACTCCAATTTGATGCTCCACCATCAAAAAGTCTAGTCTTCTATATGACCTTGGAAAAATAACAACAACTGCTGCTACTACTACTACTACTACTACTACTACTACTACTACTACTACTACTACTACTACTATTTATCTTCTTCTTCTTCTTCTTCTTCTTCTTCTTCTTCTTCTTGTCTCCAAATTAAACCAAAAACACAAGTGGGCCTAATTCAGATATTCATCATTTTCATTATCATCAATTTACAAAAATCTGCATCCAATATAAAACCAGCATATACTTTTCATTCTCATCTTACAATCCCATTCCCATCATACAATCCAACATTTCAAACTGGATCTTCCTTTTCCAGGTGAAAAATGCAACCTAACAAGACATGAAGTGCAACTGCATGCATTTGCTGCACGAAACACTCACTATTCGAGGCCTGCATAGAAGTTGAAGTTGACAGCAGCAGTGATGCCGCAGATAATGATGGGGACCCCCCAACCCAGAAAGTAGAATCTGAGGATGGGCTTGGGGGGGAGGGGCATGGAGACTGGCTCAGGGGGAGGTGAGGGAGGCCGCTCTGCCTTTGTGAACTTCTTGAACATGTTGCTGCAAAGATAAAAACAAAAACAAAAACAGAAATTAGCATACCTCTGAGCAAGAAATGTTCAGAGAACTCAAAATGACACAATGAAAACATGTTATGTGTCATGTAAGAAAACAACAATCATCAAAAGTTATTGAAAAAGTAAGGATTTCAGGTAAGCCCAGCATGGCCCTAGTAATCTCCTTAAGTTCCTAAAGTTCTTTTTTTCCCCCTAAAGAAAAAATATGCCAATCCGATTCACTTGGAAGTGATGGTGATCCAGATGTTATACAACTAAAACTACATTTCTAGGACCAGGTTTTCCATTATAGAAGAACAAATATGCCCGTCTGACTCACTTGGAGGTGATGGTGATCCAGATGTCATACAACTAAAACTACATTCTTACAACTAGGTTTTCAATACACCCATCAAACTCATTTGGAGGTGATGGTGATCTATATATCTTGTAACAAAAACTACATTTCTAGGACTAGGTTTTCCATTATTGAAGGACAAATATGCCTGGCAACCTCACTTGGGAAGTGATGGTGATCCTGATGTCATAAAACTAAAACTACATTTCTAGGACCAGTTTTTCCATTATTGAAGGACAAATATGCCTGGCCAACTCACTTGGAGGTGATGGTGATCCAGATGTCATACAACTAAAACTACATTTCTAGGACCAGGTTTTCCATTATTGAAGAACAAATATGCCTGGCCAACTCACTTGGAGGTGATGGTGATCCAGATGTCATACAACTAAAGCTACATTTCTAGGACCAGGTTTTCCATTATTGAAGGACAAATATGCCTGGCCAACTCACTTGGAGGTGATGGTGATCCAGATGTCATACAACTAAAACTACATTTCTAGGACCAGGTTTTCCATTATTGAAGGACAAATATGCCTGGCCAACTCACTGGGAGGTGATGGTGATCCAGATGTCATACAACTAAAACTACATTTCTAGGACCAGTTTTTCCAATATTGAAGGACAAATATGCCTGGCCAACTCACTTGGAGGTGATGGTGATCCAGAAGATGGCACACAGAGTCAGGTAGTGGATGGCAATGCCGGCAATCTGGCAGGCAAGGTCAAGGTCGATGCGGTTGATGCCCATGGTGAAGGCCACCATCAGCATGAGAACACTGATGCAGATGTTGATCACTGAGTGCTTCATCTTCTTGGGGATGTAGATGAACCTGTGTGCAATCAATGGGATGGACTTATTGACAGTGGTTCTGTAAAAATAAGCAATATATGAAGGATAGGTACCCAAAAAAATTCAGTCCAAAAGCACTTGAAAACTACATGTTACATTACCAATCATGAATTTATGTTGATATTCTGGCAGAAACAAAGTCAGCCCATAAATACCTTTCTTTAACATTTTGCTTTTTTCTTAACCCTTGAAAAAGCACCACAGAAATATTTCCAAACCAAGATAAAGAGTGGATTTGTCACAATGACACGATAAAGTAATGAGAAATGTTGTGGACACATCCAGAACTTCCATTCATACCAAATACTTCTGCTAGAATTATGTATCAAAAGACAACAGGGTGGAGAAACCTGTGCTCACCTGAAGCAGGTGACGTAGGTGATGATGACAATGATCATACACAGTATGCAAATACAGCTGCCCACATACATGACTGGCTCCAGCACAAAGGCAGCGGGTCGGAAGGAAGCACTCTGATCCTGCAAATAGAAACCAGGGAGTCAGCCCATCTCCAATGATGCAGACGTAAATAAATACAAATACAAAAAGTCTGCAACACATACATGGTCATGAAAGCAGATTCACATAAAGGTAGAGAAATCCCTTTTTGTCAGGGAGATGCTCTGAACACCTACTGAGATATCCAACACAAAAACATCTTTTTTAGAAGAATGTGTACAGCTGTGGTAAAAATATGAACTGCTTTTTTTAAAAAGAAAAAGAACTGACAGATACTGCCATAATATCTCAAGGGGATTTTTAATATCTTAAATACACTATTCCTGACGAAAATACCGATACCACTACATGATGAGATAAATAACTGACCTGCATGATGGCATAGGAAGACAGAACGTAGCAATGGATGACACTGATGTTGCCTGACTCTGAGATGATGTTGCACTTGTCCGTCTCCCACTGGCCCTGACCTTCTGCAACAGCCACAAGCAAGGGCATTAGTGATGACATGAGGACAGCACAGAACTGACTGCTAAATACCGGGCCTCTCAGACAGGAAGACACAACAGACACAGATAAATTTTGATATCATAAAAGCTCTTGCTCTTCAATATGCATATTCACATACAAATAATATAGATTTATGCAAGTGTGCACATGCCTCAAGTGCTTGCACCCATACATTAAAAAACATCCACACACACACACACACACACACACAAACATACACACACACACACACACACACACACACACACAGAGGCTGTTTATGACCAAGTGAATAACAGTGATATGGAAGAACAGGGAATATATAAACCTATGACAGAATTGTGACATAAAAATTCTAACAATATGAGATGGTCACAACTTATTCAACTTGCATAAATGCCCATGGCATAATCATTACTTGTTCCTTTTTCTACCTTCTCAGTGGGATAGTCAACAAGTCCATAGTGAAATTGTCATTTTGGCAGTTCATCTGTCCGCTGGAGAGGTTACAGTGACAGAGGGTGGCACCAGACCCCAAGGATCATATACATATAAAGCCAGGATAGAGTTCTTCAGGCAAGTCTGCAAAAAACCTTACATGAAGAAATGCCGGTCTTAATGTTTTCTTCAGTGCTGATCTCCCTTCTGGCCAGTGGTAGAGAGGAGATCCAGATGACCAAGAGAAGGTTACAAATCATTGTACACACCGCTACAAACGTCTGTGACAGGTGGACCACATGCAACTATTGAAATTGCACATCTTCCCAGTCCAAACACTTGTTTGACCCAGGTGGATCTGGGCATAGAGAAAGATGGATGGCTGAATATTCCACCGAGGTGTCCATCCCAATGAAGACTGATTATGAAAAGAAGCCATTCAAATGAGTTTAAACAGGACTTACTCTCACTGTCAAAGACCCAGTGTGCAGCACGCAGTGGCAGAGAAGGGTCTGCAACCTCCAGCCCTAGCACCACTGGCTTCTTCAGCTCTGGGACAGGCTTGCCTGCAGCAAGACAGTATGTGCATTAGCATTATGGGATGGCATTATGTAGGAAGACACAGCAAGGACAAAAATCACACGAAGGACACAAAATCACAGAAAATGCATGAGAAACATGGCAGAAGTATGAACAACACATTTTGAGAAAATGCAGAGCAAAGTTATCAGTGCACTAAGTCATGTATACATTTTCCTGATATTTACATCACTGTAAAAATTGTTCCTCTATGAACATGCTGCTTTTATGGAATATGCATGAATAAATATATAATAATGTGGTTAAAATATATCATTTTGTCATTTTTTGTACATAGCCTTTTCTCATGCATAGTCATATTTACTCAAATACTGAATTTCCTCAAGAGGGCTTTTTTCCCTGTTCCTTGATATCTTGTCTCAGATTACTCATGAACAATGCAAAATACAAGCAGACATTACTTCATCATTCATACTTCATAATGTTGATGTTAACATCAACCATGTCCTTCTCACTGCACTGCAAAAACGATTATGGAGAAGCATTACAAGCACGAATCAGGTGACCTGGTGAGCTGTGACACTTTCTTGCATCTCTTCCCATTGCAGAAATCTCAACATCAATGCATTCTTCGACTGGCCTTTGTTTTTGCCACCATAATGTACAAGCAGCTGTTATGCTTGTACGATGGAGATATTTAGTTGCTAACGACAAAACCTGCAATATGATGAATATCAGAACATCCCACCTCCACAAAACCTACTACAATTAAGCCCTGAACAGAATGCCATGCCATCATGCGTGGAGTTTCTCTTTTTAAGCTCAGACTGGCTGCAGAAGTTGGCATTGAAATTCTTTGTTTAAAAGATGGGTATCCTTTGACACTGAAGTGCCAACCACGCCCCAAGACTGCCTACCAAGGTCTGCAGTGATGACGTTGGAGACGACAGTCCAGTTGCCACGAGCACCCTGGCTGGAGTGGGTGGCGGGGAAGAGCGCAGCAGAGCGGTAGACTGTCACCTGGATGTTGGCCTCCTCCCCCTCCCCCAGGCCTGCCTCTGACAGGAGTGTAGGGGGGAGATCCAACCAGGCCTCCGCCCTCTGTAAAACAAAATGAAACAGCATGGTAACTAATGGAATCCATAACAATGTCAAACAGTAAACGTGGCATGGATAAATTTCAACTGGGAACAGAATCGCTAGAATTCACTCCTCATGGTATGACCTCTGACAGGAGTTTTGAAAGTGACAGGTTCAGACAATTTCTTATGATGAGTGAGACAGAGCTGTATGGCTGAGCTTGGACAAAGGTTGGGGAGACATTAGAAGGTTACAGCCTAAAAATCCTCTCAACCGTAGACTTCAGTCCACGAAGAGACATAGACTGGCAGCAGTTGACTATTGGGAATGTGAGTAAAATCAGGTACAGTTCACTGTTTTCTCTGAATGAGACAGCAGGAAAGCCACAAATTGCAGCTGAGGAGAAATGCATTGCACAGCAGTGGTTGAAAACTATAATTAGATCCCAAAATACACTGGGCAGCAGTTCAGTGGCCATCACTCTAACTGACCTTGTTACTACAGCTTGACCTGCTGCTGTGACTGAGCTCGGCAAGCCTTGCAATTATCTCCCCACTCCCTGCCTGCCCCCAGTGCCTTGGGTTCCTTTCTGAGCAAACTGACTTGGCTTGGCAGGGCCGCAACCTGCTTCAGCAAGCAACTACTTCTTCCATAAAGTTCGCACAGCGCCTTGACTTCATCCCAGACGTATATACATCCCACATAGGAACAGTGTTGGAAGTAAAGTCGTGTTGAGAGTCTGTCCGACATATGTCAGCATCTCGAACTGCATTATATACAACATGGTGCATTCGTTTTCCTTGCTTTAAAAAACTTCTGCTTGCATATGCACAAGCATGTATGAGAACCCACAAGCTGATGCATACACATGCATACACTCGTATATTCCAATCATAAATAATTCGTTAACTCAACTATTCATCCACATATGTCATATTCACGCATTCACTCACTAGCTCACACCTGAAAATGCCAACACCCTCTCTCACTCCACTCACATACTTTACACACGGCAAGATGTACAAAATTAATCAAGGTCTCCATTCACCGACAAGTAACAAAGTATTGTCCACACTTGAACAGTTGTTTGGACGTGTCCCTCGTCATTAGGAAATCCTCCCCTGTAAGGGCGGTGCAAACATCAGTCCACCTTCCACTTATCCCATTCTGGTTTACACCTCTAACGTACCAGTCCTTCAGTGAGGCTCCTATGGCAGCAGTGCGAGCACAATGAAATTTTAACCATAGAAATACAAATGCCACAACCAGAGCAGCTTTCCCAAAAACCTTGACTGTACATAACCATGCAGCGCGTGTCTCTCTCTCTCTCTCTCTCTCTCTCTCTCTCTCTCTCTCTCTCTCTCTCTCTCTCTCTCTCTCTCTCTCTCTCTCTCTCTAGAATAGACATTTTCAAAGGCAGTATTACATATTCAGGTGTTATGATATGGAATACACTTCCATTGCACCTTAGGAACAATACTTCCTTGACGTCTTTTAAAGCATCCATACGTGATTATCTATTCAGATGATCTCACTTCTGTCGCCTGTACATATGACACGTATTGCTTGATCTTAAAGACTCACTGAGCTGACAGCTGTCAAAGACATATACTAAAATCTTTGTCATTGTTGATCATATTCTTCATATATCTTACCAACTGTTGTACATGGATTAGCTACTGTGTATTTTGTGTCTTAATTATCAATTTTTCATTTCTTTATGAGCAAGGACAATTTGTAAGAAAGGCAGAAATGCCTAAAATTTCATCCTTGATAAATAAAGAATCAATCAATCAATCAATCTCTCTCTCTCTCTCTCTCTCTCTCTCTCTCTCTCTCTCTCTCTCTCTCTCTCTCTTTGTTTCCGGCCAAAACATTCTTGCCACACAGCATTAACTCGATTGATTGATTCTTGGCTATATGCCATTAATAGGTCACAGTTGATTGGTTCCATCTTTCTTGATCTAAAGAAAGCGTTTGACATGGTTCATCATGACATTTTAATTAAAAAATTATCACAATATCTAAATGGTTGTAACACGGTGAAATTCTTTCAATCATTCTTGAAAGACAGACAGCAGTATGTCTATTTCAATGGACATGCTTCGTTTTGTGGCCATTTACAAGTGGGTGTGCCACAAGGTTCTGTCTTAGGTCCTCTTTTGTTCTGCCTATTCATCAATGACTTACCCTTACATATCTCTGATAAAGAGGTTACATGTGATATGTTTGCTGATGATGTAACACTTTCAACCTCAGGTGTCAGGACTGAATGTGTGGCAGGAAAACTTCAAAGGAGCCTGGATGAAATACGTTCCTGGTGCTCTTCGAATCATATGGTCATTAATCCTTCCAAAACGAAATATATGGTGATAACTACGAGACAAAAACATCAAATATATCCTTTATCTCTTCCTATTGTTCTTGATTCTTTGAGAATTGAAAAAATTGTTGAGCACAAAGTTCTTGGTGTAATAATTGATGATCATTTAGGATGGCAATCACACATTGATTATATTTGTAAAAAACTATCAATTAATCTATTTCTTCTCTCCAAATTAAGACATATTGTTGACGTTCAAACTTGCAAAATCTTCTTCCATGCTCATATTTTATCTCACATTAATTATGCGTCAACAATTTGGGATGGCTGTAGTGACGCTAACTTGAAAAGGCTGAAGTCATTGTATCGAAGAGCTTCTAAGCTTATGATAACGGATAGTTCACTATCTACAAATGACAAAATGAAGGAACTTAACATATTGCCTTTTCATAAGCATTTACAATTCAATAAATGTGTCTTAATGAAAAAAAATTAATGATTATGATGTGCCTGATTATTTGATAAACTTATTCCAACATTCAAATATCCGTGTACATAACTTTATAATACCACAACCTAGGATTGATTTGTTTAAACATAGCCTATCTTATTCAGGGGCTACTATGTGGAACACACTATCCAATTCTCTAAAAATTGTGAAATCTTTAGAGAAATTTAAACTGAAACTACATACTTTTCTTATGCAGTCATCCTAGATACTTTCATCTTATTCTAAATTCCTTTTGTGGCTATTTTCAACGTGGTATTTTCATGAATTGAGTGTAACCTGTGTTATTGTGTGAATAATGTGTGGGATAGAGGGTGGGTGGGTGGGTGGGTAGGGTTGGGGAATGGGATTGGATTTGTTTGTTTGTTTTCTTGTTTTAACAAGGGCTGGATGTAAGATAGGCAGTTATGCCTAATTCATGTATTTCCCTTGAAAAATAAAGTTCAATCAATCAATCAATCTCTCTCTCTCTCTCCCCCCTCACTCTCTCTCTCTCTCTCTCTCTCTCTCTCTCTCTCTCTCTCTCTCTCTCTCTCTCTCCCCTCACTCTCTCTCTCTCTCTCTCTCTCTCTCTCTCTCTCTCTCTCTCTCTCTCTCTCTCTCTCTCTCTCTCTCTCTCTCTCCCTCTCTCTCCCTCTCTCTCTCTCTCTCTCTCTCTCTCTCTCTCTCTCTCTCTCTCTCTCTCTCTCTCTCTCTCTCTCTCTCCCTCTCTCTCTCTCTCTCTCTCTTTCTCTCTCTCTCTCTCACACACACACACACACACACACACACACACACACACACACATACCCTCACCTGCGACACAGCACACAGAATGAGCCCCGAAGTGGTAGTCTTCCAATGGCCCTGCTGTGGAGGTAAGCCCCTCTACTTTCCAGTTCTTC